>CACSLK010013932.1:1680683-1691131 GCA_902706635.1 Striga hermonthica | reverse complement strand
CGTTGGAATTATAGCCGTTGGAATCATCAAATTCCATCTAAAATTCCAATGAAAAACACATTCCAACGGAATATTTCCGTTGGAATTTCTGTTGGAACTATTCCAACGGAAACTATTCCATTGGAATATCCGTTGGAATTTCCATTGGAATATATTACCATAGAATTTTCCGTTGGAATATAACATTTATCTTGTAGTGTAACTTATAAACCAACTTGACGAGTTTATCTAAGTTATTTTGAATAAAATATATTTGATATTAAATAATATCTAAAATGTAATGATTAAAATGGATATGATGCCAAAGTAATAGAAATTATAAGACGTGTCATGTAGTTGAATTATGTGAGTAGATGAATAGTGAATTAAAGTTGATGTGATGTGTGAAAATTATTGATTGATATTAATTAATTATATTTATAAAAAAATAAGAGAATTGAATTGTGTTGGATTTTGAAGTAGGTGATCGGATATGAAATGACTCAATTGGTTATAACCGGTT
Source organism: Striga hermonthica (assembly GCA_902706635.1). Taxonomy (NCBI): domain Eukaryota; kingdom Viridiplantae; phylum Streptophyta; class Magnoliopsida; order Lamiales; family Orobanchaceae; genus Striga; species Striga hermonthica. The sequence goes on along the minus strand of CACSLK010013932.1, from coordinate 1,690,629 downwards.
GAGTTCAACCATAACTCATATCCAATGTCTTTCTCATGCAACTCTAAGGTACCTCCACACCTGTAGAGTTTATGTCACTTTAAGGCATATAACAATATTTTATTGAGCATAAATGTTTAAGCATAAAACCTCCAACGGTATCATGAAATTGATGAAGCTCATCGATTTAATTCACCAATGTCTAGGTATAATGTATCTGGTGAGAATCATACGAGTTGAATCAAAAACCAAATTAATTGAGTTTTGTTTCGAGCTAGAGCTAGCAAGGTTCAAGTCCAAGTCCAAGACCCAGACACGTGCCATAGTTGAGCCGACCGACATGTGACCACACGTGTGCTTATGGCTGAAGTCATCATTTACACTTGGTGCCTAACTTTTATTGTGGTTATGACATATCCAAAACATACTCATTTAAGAATCATATGTGGATGTACCTCTTTGCTTTCGAATCTCACAACTAGCATTTAAATGTCCATTAAATAACTTTAATATCATTTATCTTTAATACCGTAAATTATTTTGAAAAAAATAAATATACAATGAATATATATAATTAGAGCATTGAATTTTTATACAATTTAATTAAACACGAAATATTCTTTTACCAAAAAGAAAAAAAAATAAAAACCAGTTAAATTAATTTTTTATAAACTCATTTTCCGAAATTCTCATTTATATCACTATAAAGTTGTCCTTTCCGATTGGAGATAAGACGACCTATTAACAAAAAATGTAATAATATGCTATTAATTGCTTTATAATATCAAGTAATTTATTTTATTCGATAAATTCATTTTCAAGTACGAACAACTTTGAGATTCGTGGCATGACACATTTAGGCTATGTTTGGTAAAATTAGCTGATAAGCTAGCTGATAGCTGATAAGTTAGCGCTAGCTTATATGATAAAAGGTGTTTGGTAAATTAGCTGATAAGCTAGCTGAAATAAAAAAATTCAACTAGTTTATTTGAAAAGCTACCTAAAGTAGCTTATGAAATAAACTCGAGCTTTTTAAAAAAGCTCGTCCTACCAAACGAGACTTATTTTAAACAGAGAGCTTATAAGCTAACCAAATAAGCTAAAAGCTAGCTTATTTGGCTTACCAAACATACCCTTAGTGCAAGTACTATTTATTGCATTTGACTTACTAGACCAAATCTCATCGACAACACCACGAAGAATTTTTTTACTTTCAATCACTATTAAAAACTTTAATCTTCATAAACGATTTTGCAGTATCAGACGTATCAAAACTCGAACATCATTTCGATATATTCGCTTCGAGAGAGCACATTGTCTTCAAATTCCAAATATTGAAGAAACTTACATTTCAATATTGATATTTAAAATCATCTTTAATTTTAAATAAAGGAAAAATTATCTTTGCCAATCACAAAAATAAACATTTTTTCAACTCAATCATATACCCTTAAAAAAAAAAAATTGTTTACACGAAATTTATGCCCACTCTTCCTTTCAAGACAAGTTTATTCAAGGTGGCTTTTGACAAAATTGGAGATGAAAAAGCACTAATTAGTGGTGAATAAAACCTTCCAATCCACTCTACCTCTAGCAAAGTTTTCTAAAACATATATACATTGACAATTTGTTTCCTCTCACTGTATTGATTACCAAAATTGCCCCTACATGAGTTACTACAAAATTTTTCTAATTAAAGGCAACCTATCAAACACTCCATAGCCATCAATGAGAGTGGGTGGATACTGTGGAGTAGTATGGCTCAATATTTCTTAAAACAAACACACACAAATATAAAATTAACAATGGTACTATTTTAAAGAACATAGTGTTACAGTTAAACAATCATATTTGTTCAAAATATGAATAGAACTAATTTGAATGTTAGTATATTAAACCTCATTTGAAGGCTTGACCCGTTAAATTTACTAATTAATATGTTTATAAATAACTTATTTGATTGGTTTTTTTTGGTCCGGAACGCTAATCATGAAAAAACTCAATGTACGAGCGTTTTGTGTAGAAAGAATTCATGAAATAACTCAATAATATAACATTTTTTAAATGACTATACAAACCGTTATTTATCACATACTTGTATTACAAACCGTTATTTACTAAATTGTCATTTTGCGAACCATTAAGTATGCTAAACAAAACAAATACAGTGTGTCACAGTCAACTTTAGTTGATACAATGTCATCACCTAATGGTCACAATCATACTTTTAAAGTGAAATGTCATAGTTTTTAACAAACTAAATAAAATTATGATACTCATAACTTAAATATGCACTCTTAGTCATACTTTTAAAGTGAAATGTCATAGTCTTCAAACAAACTAAATAAAAGTATGATACTCATAACAAATATGCACTCTTACCGTTAAGACCAACAACTTAAACTCAATTCTCCATCAAACCCAACATACAAGCCCAAATGAGATGTCATTCTAAAACCAATTGACAATAGAAGGAATATCCCGCCAAGTATATTCGACTCGGAACCTTTAATTTTCTATTGTGTGATTGGATTTGCACATCCAACAAACCTCCCCTCAAACACAATAGCACATATTTGGGCCATCCCTTGAACGAAATCCATACGATTTGACCATCTTGTACCGCCGTTATCACCCACGGAACATGCCGTCTTACCACTTTTTCGTTAGGAAGACTTTCGACACAAGGCACACATATCCAACAACCGTCCACTGGTTCCACGAGGAACATGTCACGCCATCACATCACAATTGGGCTATCAACCGTGACTCTGATCCCAATTGTTAGGACTAACAACTCAATCTCAGTTGTCCATCAAGCTCAACAAACAAACTCAAATGGAGTTCTATTCTAAAACTAATTGGCAATAGAAAGAGTAACCCACCAAGATTATATATTGGACTCGAAATCTTTAATTTTCGATGTAGAATTTAGTTTGCACACCCAACTAGGTCGATCAATGCAAGGTTAGACTGCATTATATAAAAAGAAATGTATATTTATAATAAAAATATTACTAGTGAGGTTTGTTGAAACTTGAAAGTATGAATAAAAAAAGGTTCGGTAGTGTTACATAAAAAAAATAAATAAATAAATAAATAAAAATTGTATTTATAAAAATATTACTAGTGAGGTTTGTTGAAAAGATGAATAAAAAAGAAGTAGAGGAAAAGAGAAGTAAATGTGGAGAGAGAGAGAGAGAGAGAGAGAGAGAGAGAGAGAGAGAGAGAGAGAGAGAGAGAGAGAGAGAGAGAGAGAAAACCAGTCTCGTGAAGTAGCAGTAGCAGGTAGGCAGGCAACAATGAAAAAATTAAAAAGAATTAAAATTATATAAACCTCCCTTCTTGTCAATTTTCATTTTTTCTCTCCTCTCCTTGTTTTTTTCTCTCACCTCAACACCCACATTCATTCATTCTTTGCTTCTCCCTTTTGAAATCACGAGATCCTCACTTAATCTCTCAATCACTCTCTCTCTCTTCTATGTTTTCTTCAAAAGCTTCCCCATTTTTCTCTCCGCCCCCTGCCACCATTACTGATTCTTGCTGCCACTGTTCACATTGCTGAGAAATTCGAAGTGACCCTGTTCATATGTTCGTATAGTGATGAGGGAGAAAGAGAGAGAAGGTTAGGTGGGGGCTCTGTGTGGCGTGAATCGAAAAAAAATGGCATCTCAGTCGGGGAAGAATAAACAGGAATTGGGGCTGGCGTCGCTCTCGGATCGGCTGAGGAACGCTCATGTCCACGGCGGAGAAGGCAGCGCCGCGAATGGCGACAAGCCGGACTTCCGGGAACTCGATCTGGGCTCGCCCGTTTCGCCGCTCCGAACCCGGAACGCCGGTGGGCCCCCAGCCACCACGAGCAGTAGCTCCAGTTCGTCCGGATCGGTCTCGGGCCGGAATCCTGGCGGGCACAACGTGAATCCACCCAGGAAGCCAGATTCCAACCCCAACAGCAACTCGGGCGAGCTATCCGCCGAGAGCTCCCCATCGGCGATCCGGAACTCCCGGTCGGGACATGCACCATTGGACTCATTTAGGTCGTTTAAGCATGTTTACTCCGGGTCGTCCGGGTCCGTCACGTCCCCGCCCGTGAATTTGCTCCCCACCGGCAACATCTGCCCCTCGGGCCGCGTCGTGAAAACCGGGATGGCCAGCCGGTCCACGAAGACTGACGTCTTAGGCTCCGGCTCCGTGAACTATGGCCACGGCAGCATAATGCGGGGCGGGCCCTCATCTAAACCGGGCCTTGACTGCGGGCCCGTGCACTACCCCAAGGGGGCAATAGCTGGCGAAAGAGCGGGGTCCTCTGGAGTCGGTGACCCGGAGGAGTTGAAGCGGCTAGGAAATGATTGTTACAAAAGGGGTAATTTTGCAGAGGCTCTGAGCTTTTATGATAAGGCAATTGCTATATCGCCAGGCAATGCCGCCTATCATTTTAACCGTTCGGCGGCTCTAATGGGGCTGAGGCGGTTTGCAGAGGCTGCCAGAGAATGTGAAGAGGCTATTAGATTGGATCCGGGCTATGTGCGGGCGCATCATAGATTGGGATCTCTGCTCCTTAGGTGAATTATTTCTGGATAAAGTTCCAACCTTGATTGCATTTTGTTTACTAAGTGTCAGAGTCTTGATGCCTGTGGTTGTTTGTTTTGTATCTCATCAGTGTCATCATTAGATTCAATGTAGGTATGTTTTCAGGGTGTAGTGATTATGACTATGATAGAGGTAATGTGTTTGTTTAGTGAGGTTGATTTGAATTTGCTTGAAAAAATTGTCCGAGCGATTTAATGATCTGCATTGGCTTGAACGGTTTGCTTATCTTTTTGTCACTAGATCTGGTTAAGGTCAGAGTACGTTGCCATTGAGTTTATGACAGCTTGTTTTTTGTGTCTATGTCTTTGTCATTTATTACGACATGGCCCTATTGCAACATCCGTTGTCGTTGATGTTTAACTTCTCATGCCGTACGTTTTTTTGGTTCTTTGCTTTTGTGGTTCCAGCTCTTATAGGACGGTGCCCTGCGTTAATGGACCACCTTGTCTGGTCCATGTTTATTGAATTTGACCTCACATTATAATGGCATTCTTTTAACACAGTGAATCCGTTCTGGTTTATTTACATCTTTTATTACGAATGAATGTTCGAAGGATAATAAAATTCCTTGTACTTCATTCTTCATGGATAGGTACTTCACATTTGGTTGATGTGTTCATTAATTGAATCTCGTGATTAGTGTAAATTCCATTTTGCCTTATACTGCCTAGGTTTTCAGATATCCTGTCGATATTTTCCCTTTTTTGTTTGTTATCCATGATTACTCCACACACAAATCTAATCCTGAAGGTGCTACAGTTTAGGACAGTTCGAGAATGCAAGAAAGCACATTTGCTTTCCTGGGCAGCAGCCAGATCCCACAGACGTACAGAAGCTGCAATGCATAGAGAAGCACTTGAGCAAATGTACCGATGCACGAAAAATGGGTGACTGGAAAAGCACATTGAGAGAAGTTGATGCCACCATTGCTTCGGGAGCTGATGCTTCTCCTCAGGTGTGTTTTTAAAATTCCTTCGAAAATTACCTTTTGATATGAAGCTGAAATAAGTTGCTCACTCACACACCGTTTGTGCTCGAATTTACAGCTTTGGGCTTGTAAAGCGGAAGCTCTTTTGAAACTCCACCGAATAGATGAAGCCTTTTTGGCTCTATCTAACATCCCCACATCCGCTCTTTGTGTGAGCTTCCATTCCCAATTGCGTATATTTGGTATGCTTTTAGAAGCGTACGTGTATGTCGTTAGGGCCCAGATCGAGTTAGCCTTGGGAAGGTGAGTTTTTTGTAACATTTGCGCGTATTTTTCAGAAAAGAGTCATCTACGAAACCATCCATAATTTTTAGAGTAATTGCGTAAAAAGCCCAAATAATTTCCAAATTTAAGATAATTAAGTAATACTTTTGTGGAAGTAGCATGGTATTTTTTCAAAAAATTTGATGTTATGAAGGGGCAAAATCTGAAATTTCCTCTTCTTTTCGATCTCGTCTCCTTTCTTTCTTTCATTATCATTTTTTCTTCCCAAAATCATCTCTACTACCCAAAATTTTAGAGGTGGTTTTAGTAGCTGCACATCATTTGAATGAGAAATGGTCTATAATAATGTAATATGAGATGAAAATGATGACTTCTTTGCAGGTTTGATAGTGCACTTGCAGCAATCGAGAAAGCTGGCGAGATTGACTCATCTAATGTTGAAATCTCGAAGCTTCTTAACAATGTGAGGTTGGTGGGCCGTGCCCGTACCCGTGGGAATGATTTGTTCAAATCGGAGAGGTTTACTGAGGCCTGCTCGGCTTATGGGGAGGGCCTCAGGCTGAACCCCACAAATTCTGTACTGTATTGCAATAGAGCCGCTTGTTGGTTTAAGCTCGGTCAGTGGGACTGTTCGGTTGATGACTGCAATCAAGCCCTCCGTATCCAGCCGAGTTACACGAAGGCTCTGCTAAGAAGGGCTGCCTCTAACTCCAAGGTATATTAACTAATATGAAAGGAGCATTTGAGATTTTTTAGAAGATAATTGGCATTTTATGTTAAACATTCGGATGTTGCTTGTTCTGTAGCTTGAGAGATGGAGTGATGCTGTGAGAGACTATGAGGTACTGAGAATGGAACTTCCGGATAACAAAGAGGTTGCTGAGTCACTTTTTCATGCCCAAGTCGCCTTAAAGAAGTCACGTGGGGAGGAGGTGCACAACATGAAATTTGGCGGTGAAGTTGAATCCATATTGGGCCTCGAGCAATTTCGAGCCGCTATTTCTTCGCCTGGTAGGGTTTTGTTTTCCGATTCGTTTTGGGCTTCGTTCTTGGACTGATTATTTAGTATTTTACATCATCATTTGATTAAATGATCATGAAATGATGTGGGACATCAGGTGTATCCGTGGTCCATTTTAAGGGCTCGAGTGTAGAGTGTGAACATATATCCCCATTTTTAGACACCCTTTGCGCACGGTATCCATCTATTAATTTTCTCAAGGTAAATATGCAAACATTTGGCACATGTTTCCAAAATGTAAAGTGATGTGTAGTGCTTTATTTTGTACTTAATTGACACTTTTCTTGTTTTATTTAATTGAAGGTGGATATTGAAGAGAGTACTGCAGTTGCTCATGCTGAGAATATTCGAATAGTGCCGACTTTCAAGATCTACAAAAATGGAGTTCGAGTTAGAGAAATCATTTGCCCGAGCCCGGAGGTTTTGGAGTCATCCGTGAGGCATTATAGCAATTAAAGCATTTGGTACCACTTACTATGCAATTTAGTCTTATAATCAATTATTCATTAGGGTGCCAATTCTTGCCAAATGCTAGAGTGGATTTAAGACATAGCTTATTAGTACCCTTTTTTTTTCGTTTTATCTTTAATTTTTTTATCCCTTTCTTCCTTTTAGCCGATTCATTCTTTCATCCAATTCCATCCTCGCTCGTTTTTTTTTTCTCGTTTCTCGTTTATAACTATTTCGAACCTGTATGACCTTACCATTCCCCTTTAGAGAGGATTTGTACAATGTGTGTATATGTGATGATATATACAACAAATTAGAGGCCCCATTGAAGGAAGAGAACTTGAGTTGGGTTGTGTGGTGGTGTGTGCTTATTTGGGTTTTAGAGTAAGAAGGATGAACAGGTGATGACGTCATTGGTATTGATGTTTCTTTGCTCAATCATTGAGTCAATAAAGTTTTTCAACCCCCCCTTTTTTTTTTCATTTTTAATGTAATATCCTTGTAGACAGTTGACAGTTGATCTCTAATTCTCTATAGGAAAACCCGTGATTTCTTTATATTGTTATAATTATTTTCTTGCTTTATCATGTTGATGTATTTATGTTTTTTTCCCATTTTTGATGGATTTCTTGGATTATTATTATATTCATTCTCAATGTTTCTACGAATATATATAATATTTTAATAAAAAACAAATATGTTATGTTTAGTACTCCAATGTTTAATTTGACATATGTTAGTGTGATTGATTGTCAATTAACTGATAGCAGATAGTTGATTATATTCACCGATAACGTATTGTAATGACCATCGGTTCGTAAGTAATTGTTTGGTTAATTGCGGTTTGTTTAGTTATTTTTTTTAAAAAAAAAAATGTTATGTTGACTTGTTATAATATGAACCCATCTCTATCTAAAATGCTTATATTTAACTTTTTTCATAAGAATTAGCATTTTGGATTAAAAAAAAAATAATTAAATAAGTTTGTTTTTAAAGAAGCTAGTAATTAAATTTGGTAGGACAAATATTTCAATGAGGTCTAATCATTTAAATTTATAACAACAAGCTAACATCCAAACAAGTCACCTATCAAATTAGCAATATGATCTGACAATAGAGCTCTATCTATCTATGAACAAATTTGTGTGAGTGTGCTGAGTCAAAGTCCTAATCCCTTTATAGAAGGAAATAATAATATAATGGGAAGAAGAAATTAAAATCACATGTAAAGCAATCTATATATATATTAAACCAGAGCAGCTGGTTTAGGAGCTACTTTTCCCTCTAAAGATATGCATTAATTGTTGTCTAAGATATATATTAATTGTCATAATTAAGTTGTCTTTAATTACACTATTTATCCAATTTCAAAATGACTATTCACTTGCTTGCATTTACTTATAGTAATAAAGTCCATTTTTGTAAGGGAACTCTTGGTTCAATGCATTGGACATAATAATGGCAATCCTCCCTTAAAATTTATCATCAAAAAATTAATTATACAAATTAATTAACAAACTGATTAAAAACTTCAATCTACATAAGACCTCAAGTTGTTCATTTATCAATCAAATGATTATACTTATTTTCTCGACCAATCAATTTTTTTATTTGAATTCGAACAAATACAAATATATAGGACATTATTAGTTGGCAAAAAATATATAAAAATTAATATGGATCATGAAGATAATGAGTAAATTGAAAAAATATGTATACGTATTACATATTTTATAACTCATTAGTTATTTATTAGTGTCATAATAATAACCAAATTACTTTACATAATTGAAACTTTAAATTTATCTCTATGATAAGAAATCGTAATTGTGATTTACATTTCCTTCAATAATATAAATAACATTAAATATGTTTGGAAATATTGAATATGATTTTCAGAATTTTTACAGTTTGTTTAATTGAAAATATATATTACTCAAGATAAAAAATGATGAATATTGTCTTAAAAAAAATAAAAAACGTATATTTTGAGTTTAATCCGTTATATATTTTTCTAAAACCACAACTGATTACGTTATATATGTATTAACATAAGGAAGTCTATATAAATAACTTAATTTTTAAATAAAGTTACTTCAAAATATAATTGTGAAAACTAAAGTAATAAATGAAACAGTGTAATATAAATTTTATCTTAGTATGAAATAATAAGGGTATATATTTATTCATGTTTTCATGGAATATAACATTCCACTGCTAATATTCATGGCTTTGAAAAGAATTGTTAAATTCTTTGTGGATAATTTAAACAATAAAAAATAATAATTTGTACGAAAAATTAACTACAAAATTAACACAATATCAGTATAGATTAGTTTATGTTAACTACAAAAACTATACTTTAAGGTGATTAACTATTTTAATATAAAAAAAGTACCAACGGTTTACCACTTGATAAAAATAACAATGCTTATTATTTGTGATATTTCTCAATTATGTAAATTTCGATACAATAATTTATTAATTTTGTTTATAACAAATCGTAAACTTACTCAACCAAATTTCATATATATATTTTTTATTTTACTTTTTAATAAATTTAAATAAATAAGAACAAAGATGAGATGTGTCATGACACCGAGAGTTGAAAGAAGATCATAAACGATGTCTATCAATGATGAACTCCGAGCGACATATGGTTTATGATACTGTTATGCGTACTCTTAATTCTC
>CACSLK010013932.1:1660117-1672030 GCA_902706635.1 Striga hermonthica | reverse complement strand
GGAGATAAAAAAAAAAATAGGATTTTGTTCTTGAGTTACTTTTCTTGTCCGAGTTTTATTTTTTTTTTAAAAAAAATATAGTTCTTTTATATGGTGCTAGAATTTAATAACATGAAGTACAAGGAGCCAAAGATTAAATTTAATCATCTTTAATTACTATTTTATTTTAATTTCTAGAAAATTGAATGATCAAATGTAATGTTTTCAATTCATGTCAGGCTGTACCTTCTAGTTATCGGGAGATGTTACGGTCGCGTTATGGAACCATTCCGTCGTGGTTTGTAACTGTTATGATGTGCTATTGCACACTGGACCGGCCTTCCTTGATCTCCAACCTTCTGAGCCCTCGGAACCTGCAAGGACGCCGGGAGATGTTCCCGGCGGTAAACCTCCGACGCTCAAGTTAGTAGAGTATCAACGAAAGCGCAGTATGTATTTAGGGTTTTTGTAAAAGTAATAACTCATACCTCTGTAACACAAGACCCACCTATTTATAGGTCACTTTCTTGCTTTCTTTGTACGCTTTTACCAGATCGTTATTGGGCCAAGCCCATATATTAACACCCCTGTTCAATCCAGTCACATCCGAACCCAAACATATCCATAATAGGATTGATGATGGGCCGAGCATGCGATTGCCCAATTTCATCGGCTTAGTCAATCGTATCTGCTCGGTTCATGAACCGAGCCGATCTCTTGCGGTCTACTTAAATGATCCATTATGCTATATCATCTAGTCCCCCCATTATCAAACGAGCTATGATGACATCAAATAGACTTGTTTGATAATTTCTCAACACTAAGGTGCCTCGCAGAATATTACCGCCGATATAAGCCAAGCCGTTGGTTTGTAACTCCTAATTAAGGTATCACGCGGCCATAACGACCCCGGAGCTGCGTCCAATACTTGCCCGGGCAAATGTTTCGACACCATATCCGAGCAGATTACTAGTATGTATGACCAGGCCAATTGGGATATACATTTTGGAAATCGCGCCTGTCATCCTATTGTCAGTATTGCACTTATTTGTTTTTTATTAGTACTCCACTTGATAATCTGACATATCTTGACATGTCTTGTCACCTCCCATTGACCATGTAAATGCAACAGCGTCATTTTGTATTTGGACTATGTGCCTAGCATTTATTTTAGCCCATATGTCTCACTGCAAAGCAAATTGTGAAATATCTTTTTGCATGGTGTCAGTAGGTGGTGTCCCCTTCAACCATTAATTATATCTTCTCCTCCAAACTTGTTCTCAGCAAAACAACACGAAATATTGCTCCTTCTTGAGGATTTCGAACACATTTCTCGACGACAACACGCGGTCTTCATCAGCAACTCATGTCCTCCGAACAGAGAGATTTTTTATATATATATTTTATATTGTTGAACTCTGGACCGAAAAGATTAGTCAACCTCATGTCCGAGCAGATTACCTCACGCCGGCGATCCGAGCAGATTGCCAACCCTGTGACCGAGCAGCTCTTCGTTCTTCCCCCTTTTTTTTTATTATTATTTTTCTTTTTTTTATATCCGAGCAGATGCTTAAGCCTCACGACCGAGCAGGTACGTACTCGTGGGTAATATGTGACCGAGCAGATTCTTAATATCCGAGCAGATGGAAAAATCCCCCCCGAGCAGATTATTAAGCTCGCCATCCAAAAAGATGTCTTGGAAATCGCGATGGTCAGCTTCTTGTCATCATTGCCGTCCGTCATCATTCACGTCATAGCCTTAGCCCTTTGACTAATGCTTATGTACCCTTGAGCCACGTGCCCATTACCCATCTAACTTTCATTGTTAATTAAACAACTATTTAAAATGTTCCCCTGCCATCAATAAATAGGAGTTGTCATCTTTCAGACTTCCACCATACTCCGAACCAAACAACACCAGCTATTGTGTTCCTTCGAAAATTCCTGCTGAGTTCCCCGGCAATAACACGCGGCGCCCCATCTGTTCGCGATTTCCGTCTGCTCCATTACAATGGGTAAGTTCTCGTACCTGCACTCTCCATTATTCTCTTCTTTTGTATTTGTTACAGACACATACGTACCATTCCTAAATCAATCGCTAGGTCGAATATTCAACCCAAGTTGCCCGGCAGCTCTATAGCGATTGTCCACCCATTTGAACTTGCCTCAAACGTTTATCCCAAATTTACTGGACCATCCACTTTCGAAAAATGATAAGAATATAGCCCTACGACAAGATTTCCAGACCACAACCCTTATATTTATATATATATTTTTTTTTGTTTTAGATGTCGAGCCATTTGACGTGATATCCTCCTCTTCGACATCCGGGCATTCGGGCTTCGACATGAGTTCTTCCGACGAAGAGCTTGTCGCACACCCCGAGACCCCCATCCACGAAGTGTCCCCGAAACCTACCTTACACCTCCGCGATGAAGTCGAAGGGGACATCCCTTGGGACTCGCTAGCTTCCATTGTCGATACAAATATCCTTTGTTTACCGGATAGCCCTCCACCAGCTCAGCCCTTACCCGTCCACACAGTACGTTCGAAATACTCAACCATAATCGTAGAGACCGAACCCCTCGCTAATCCCATAGCATTATTCCCCGATCTTGTAGTCATGACTCGGTCCAACCCCTTCTTTAATGCCACCGAACCCACCATCGAGGCCTTCAAAAAACTGTGCGAGCTCCCACCCGATTGGACGTTCAAAACGCCCTCGCCGGGTGACTCGTATAACCGACCCCCCCCTGACTACTACACTTTCTTCGTCGATCAAATGCTTAGTGGTCTCCGCTTCCCCATACGTCAAGACCTACTTACGCTAGCACAACAACACGGCTTTCCCTTGAATCAACTCACACCAAATAGCATCCGAATCCTGATAGGCTTCACAATCTTAAGCCATTACTATTTTGGGAAGCTGGACCCCGAACTGTTCTTCTATTGTTACGGCCTTACGGGGCATCAAGCCGGATCGTTCTACCTAAGTGCTCGAAATCGAGCTGGCTTCTTGAAAGAGTTGAATACAAAGATAAGCCATTGGAAAACCCGTTTCTTTTTCGTAAAACCCCCCGAAGGGGCCTTCACCTTCGACCCAAAGTGGGTCATGGACTACGAGGGAAAACCCCGGCCGAAGAGAGTAGGCCGCTTGAACGAGCTCGTCGCGCACATGAACAAAGTTCCCTATCATCTTGACAAACTCACCAACCCCGTTGAGCTACGCTCCCACTATAGACTTACTCGTAAGGAAGTCCCCCCGTTCGATCTAGGTATAACTGTTACCAAACGTGTGTTGTTATCGCTCTATTTCTATATCGCTCTATGTTTGTGCATTTTAATGTGTTGGTTAACTACTTACCATATGCGCACTAATATCGTTGTATTTGTATGGCAGATAAGTTCTTTGCGGGCGCCGTTTCCACCAAGTCTACCGAGCCCCGCAAAAAAGCTCGCATAGCGTCAGCCTCAACCAGCTCATGCCGTCTTCTACCTTCTCCCATACATAACACCGAGGACAACCTCCTGAAGAACATTATCCCGGGCTCCTACAAGCGAAATGAACCAAGTGGGACAACAGAACTCCCCCCAAGTTCCACGTCCGAGCAAGTCGACCTGACCATCCAGAAAGCTCGTGCCTTTGCTACCAACAAAAACCCCGCCGTGCAATCATCATATCTGTTGTCCATCCTCCCCAGCAAGGAAGTAAATCGTTGGAATGGGGATAATCAACTTCGTGCCAAATATTGCATGAAACACTTGGCCTCCGTAAGTTTATATATTTTTTTTTATTATAGCCGACCTCCAGTCTTGCTATCACAAGTAATATGTACATGAGCATGACCATTTTTTTTTTTGTGTAGCTCAACGCCGGGCTCGCTGGCCTCCTTCACGAAGCCATAGCGGGAGAAAATCCATCATCGGTCGCGCTTCAGAAACTCACGGACGATTACAAGGCCGAGGCCGCTAAGGCGAAGGCCTTAGAGGCCAAATTAAAGGCCAGCGAGGCGAAAACGGTACGCCAAGCCGAACAAATTAAAGCACAAGCCTCGAAAATCGCTGGACATCAATCCGCCCTCGACGAATTACATGCCAAACTCCGCCTAACCGAGGAAGAGGCGGTCGCCAAAGAAGTCGCCGCACGCCAGGAGACCCGCGAGAGCTTCCTCTCTTCACCCCCCGGAATTCATTTCCTCGATCTATTCCGAAAAGAATTGCTCAACCTATACCACGACTCCATGCCATTCCTCGGCAGGCTCTACCCCGCGGCTAAACAATATCTCCTAATTGGTGCCACTCGAGCTCTAGAACAAGCCCGCGCTACTGGGAAGTTAGATGGATTCAACGAACCCGATTTGCTCCTACAATTGCCCGATCCGGAGGGTTGGTCCGGGGACTCTAGCCTTTCCTTGGACTACCCGTGGTGGGAGACTGCGCTCGAGAAGACGATGCATGAGCTCAAACTTGAGGAAGCTAGAGGACAGCTGCAGCTCCACGGTGGTAACGGAGGAAACGATGGTGGCATCGAGGTCGGGGTCAACGACATGAATTCCCCAAACAGCGATGCTACCGAGGACGTGACGAGCGAACCAGGGACCCCCATTACCGAGATTACTCAAGCCCCACCCAGTTGATAATGCTATTTTGATGTGGTATTTTGGAACATGTGGTGTGTGTGACTAGCTCTTTTGCTTGTTTTGTTTAGCCATTCTTTTGCTTGTTTTGTTAGGCCACTCTTTTGCTTGTTTTATTAGGCCTCTCCTTTGCTACGTTTTGAATTGTATCGTCGGATTCGAATGTCGGCGTCTACAATGTTTAATGCGGTTCGCATGCTCGTTCTATCATCTTATTCCGTTACATTACACTGTCATGTGTACACGTCCTTTTACGGCACATGTAGCTAATTAATTTGGAAATATCATACCGAAGACGTGTCTGCTCAGTCTCGTCCGAGCAGGGACACCATTAACCAAGCAAACAACGCGTTCCTCAAATGAGCACGGGTTGTGCCCAAGTAAAATGGGGACCTCAACCTGCCCGGGCTCTTCGAGCCTCAACCTGCTCAGATGTCGCAAGTCTTAACCTGCTCGGACTTTCAAGCCTCAACATGCTCGGATGTCGCAAACCTTAACCTGCTCGGGCTTCCACGAACTATATTCTGCTCGGATCTTACCCGAATAAAAACTACACCATTATTCGTTTGACCCCGACCGCACCGAATTTCCAAAGGCTCGACAGTAGTCCTGCGTATCATTGTTTACAGCACCCGAACTCATAAGAGCCCGACCTTAAGCCGTTACATCGATTTTCATAGCACCCGAACTCATAAGAGTTCGGCCTTAAGCCGTCACATTGATTCTCACAGCACCCGAACCCATAAGAGTTCGGCCTTAAGCCGTCACATTGATTTTCACAGCACCCGAACCCATAAGAGTTCGGCCTTAAGCCGTCACATTGATTTTCACAGCACCCGAACTCATAAGAGTCCGGCCTTAAGCCGTCACATTGATTTTCACAGCACCCGAACTCATAAGAGTCCGGCCTTAAGCCGTCACCCTGATTTTCACAGCACCCGAACTCACAAGAGCTCGGCCTTAAGCCGCCACATTAGGTTTTTTATTATAAACAAACTATGCTTGAACATACTTCATAACATAAACATTCATAATGCAAAACCGAATTCAAAAAATAAATCGTTCGTGTGCAACTTGAAAGTACCGTTGACACAACCCACCCAACAGGATACTTAACAATAACCAGGGGCCGTCATTATTCTGTAGTTCCGCAGCATCAACATGCCCCGAGCAAACTTGAAATTAAATAACATAGTATATATCACACATACTCAATACTAGATAACTCAACCATAATACTTCTTAAGATGGGCCACGTTCCAAGGCCGAGGGAAAACCTTACCTCCTGGATCTTTTAACGCATACGCTCCTCCAGCAAACACCTTCTGAATGATGTAAGGGCCCTCCCAATTTGGCTCCAACTTTCCAACGTGCTTCAGCACGTCGGCCCTCCTCCAAACAAGATCGCCCACCTGAAATTGCCTTTTCTTGACCTTTCTAGAGTGGGCGAGACACATCTTCTGTTTGTACTGCACGGTCCTTAACCAAGCCCGATCTCGTGCTTCATCAATGAACTCAAGTGCCTCTTTAACCAACTCCTCATTCTGATTCGGTTCAAAAGCGCTTGTCCGCTGGGAGCCGAGACCAATTTCCACCGGGATCACAGCCTCCATGCCGTACACCAGGCTGAAAGGCGTTTCACCTGTTGTCGATCGTGGCGTGGTTCGATATGACCAAAGCACCGTGTCGAGCTCATCCACCCAAGCACCGGAAGCCCTGTCAAGCCTAGTCTGCAACCCTCTCAATATGGTTCTATTGGCTACCTCTGCCTGTCCATTCGCTTGCGGGTGAGCCACAGACGCAAAGTGCTGTTTAATGCCCATTTCCTTACACCAAGCCATTATTTTCTTTCCTCTGAACTGCGGACCGTTATCAGAAACTATAACACGTGGGATGCCATACCTACAACAAATGTTAGTAAACAAGAATTTGACGACCTTCTCCTCTGTTATTTTAGCCATTGCATCAGCTTCCACCCACTTACTGAAGTAATCCACCAAAACGAGCAAAAACTTTCTCTGTCCGGAGCCCTGTGGGAAAGGTCCGACTATGTCCATTCCCCATTGTGCAAACGGCAAAGGTGAGCTCATCGGCGTTAGTTCCTCTGCTGGTATATGAATGAGCTGACCATGTTGCTGGCATCTCACGCACTTCTGGACCAGTTCCCTTGCCATGGCCCTCATCGTTGGCCAGAAGTACCCGGCCCTCAGCACCTTTCCCACCAAAGCCCGAGCCTTGATGTGATCTCCGCAACAGCCTTCATGGACCTCCCTGAGCACATAATCACCCTCTTCATTGGAAACACACCTTAGATGGGGCCCAAAATATGATTTTTTGAACAACACCCCCTGCTGGACAAAAAACCTCAAAGCCCGTCGGCCCAATTTATCTGCCCGGACATCCTTATGACCCAATTCTGCCTGCGATAACCAATGTAATATTGGACTCCTCCAATCCTCTTTTTCCTCCATCCCCATGACACCCTCTAAGATGCTAGACCCCATTTGCATCAGGGTTACTGAACGTGACTTGCAATCCACCAACGAAACTGCAACCTTAGACAATAAATCTGCACGCCCGTTATCCCCCCTAGGTATTTGTACGAGCTCCCAAGACTCGAAACTCTTGGCCAGTGCCTGTGCCTCCTCCGCATACCTCAACATTCTATCCTCTTTGGTTTCGTACTCCCCCTTCATCTGTTCTACAACTAACTGAGAATCCGAGTAAATAACCACTTTTCTGGCTCCTGCACCCGCCACCAACTGCATTCCTTTCAATAATGCCTCATACTCTGCTTCATTGTTCGAGGCCCGGAACGTAAGTTTTACTGCGAATTCAAGTGGTTCTCCTCCTGGAGGCAGGATTAGGATCCCAATCCCCGCCCCTATTTTGGTTGAAGACCCATCGACGTAAACCTCCCAAACACCTGGCTCCTCTCCCATTGTGCCCTCCTGAATAAAGTCTGCTAGTGCTTGTGCTTTGATAGCTCGCCTTGGCTCAAAGCTCACATTGTACTCTCCTAATTCGACTGCCCACTTCACCATCCTACCAGAGGCTGATGGTCTACCCAACGTTTCCTTTAAGGGAAAGTTTGTCCGCACCATGACCACATGTGACAAGAAGTAGGGCCTCAACTTTCGTGCTGTAACGATAAGGGCTAGGGCCGCCTTCTCCACCTCTGCATAATTCATCTCCGCGCCTTGCAACAACCTGCTCACATAATAGATAGGCTGTTGTCCGCCCCCGTCCTCTTTCAGCAGAACCGAACTTATGGCTACCTTGCCCACAGAGAGATACAGAATAAGCACATCAGTCGGGTCTGGCTTGGTGAGCAAAGGTAACTCAGCTAAGAACTCCTTGAGTCTGGTAAAGGCTTCTTGTGCCTGCGTAGACCATTGGAAACGAGCTCCTCGCCGTAGGGCTCGAAAGAAAGGAAAACTCCTCTCCGCTGCATGGGCGATGAATCGACTGAGGCCTGCCAAACGACCAGTGAGAATTTGTACTTCCTTTATATTCCTTGGTGGCTGCATCTCAAGCACCGCCCTCACCTTCTCAGGATTAACTTCTATACCTCGCTCTGTAACCATGTATCCCAGGAATTTGCCCGATTTCACCCCAAACTTGCACTTCGCTGGGTTGAGCTTCATCCTATACCTTCTCAACGTCTCAAAGGTCTCCTTCAAGTCCAGCAAATGATCAGCCGCTCTCCTGCTTTTTACCAACATATCATCTATGTAAACTTCCATGTTCCTTCCTAACTGCCCCTCGAACATCTTATCCACCAAGCGCTGATATGTTGCCCCCGCATTCCGCAGGCCAAAAGGCATGACAATGTAACAATAAGTCCCCTTAGATGTGACGAAACTCACACGCTTCTGGTCCTCCACGGCCAATGGTATCTGATGGTATCCTTGTGAGGCGTCCATCATGCTTAGCAATTCACAGCCCGCTGTTGAGTCCACCAACTGGTCGATGCGCGGTAAGGGGTAATGGTCCTTTGGGCATGCTTTGTTAAGATCCCTGAAGTCTGTGCACATACGCCACTTATTCTCTGCCTTCTTCACCATGACTTGGTTCGAGAGCCATTCCGGGAACTGGATGGGTTTAATGTGACCAGCCTGCAGCAATTTGTCCACTTCCTTCTCAATGACAGCATCTAATTCCGCTCCAAAATGTCTCCTTTTTTGCTTGACCGGCCTCACCCCAGTGTTAATGTTCAGCTTATGTTCGGCCACCCTGGGATCAATACCTACCAATTCTTCCGGCGTAAAGGCAAAAATGTCAACGTATTCTCTGAGCAATGCCACCAACGGCACCTGAATGTGCTCTTCTAACTCCTTTCCTACCCTTGTTACCTTCTCCTGCTCCCCTTCCACCAAGACAACCTCCATTAGCTCATCCTGGGGAATCATCTCCGTTCTGGCCTCCTTCCCCTTATTCGGGCGTTCTTCCTCAACCTTGTTAGAATTCTCTTCCCTACACCTCCTCTTACTACCCGCCTTCAGCACAGTTTGGTAACAAGTCCTTGCCAATCGCTGATCCCCAGTGACTTCACCCACCAACTCCCCCACAGGGAATTTCATCTTCATACAATATGTCGAGACTGCCGCCTGAAACGAATTTAAGCTAGGCCGCCCCAAAATAACATTATAGGCTGATTCTGCCTGCACTACCACAAAACGCACCATCTTCACCTTTCTGAGCGGAGGAGCCCCCAGCGCCATCGTCAACTGCACCTCTCCAAGCGGTACCACTTCTGCCCCGCTGAAACCGAATAATGACGTTTTTATTGGTGTGATCTCCACCCCCAAATCCATCTTTCGAAAGCATTCGTAAAACATTATATCCGCCGAACTGCCCGTATCGACTAGGATTCTCTCTACGTCATAGCCTGCAATCTCCGCAGTCACCACCAGAGCATCGTTGTGGGGCAATAGTATCCCCTGAGAGTCTTCGGCACCAAACTTCAACTCTGGCATGGTGGGAATCACCTGAACCTCCGCTACACTTCCCCAATCAGCCCTCAAGTTTGCTCGCCTAGCTCCGTTAGAATCCCCATCCGTTGGTCCTCCAGCTATCATATGGATTACTCCCCTCTTTAGTGGTCTCTCCCCCTGCTCTTCTTGCCTCCTCTTCTTCTCTCCCCCCTCAGTACCATCTCTCTTTTCCCTATCTTGCACCACAAATTCCTTCAAATGCCCCGCCCTGATCAGTCTCTCGATCTCATCCTTGAGCTCCTTGCAGTGGTTCGTCCAGTGCCCATAATCACGATGATACCTACAAAAAGGATCACCCTTCACCGGCATCTTCCCTGATTTCTTAGGTAGGGGCTGGGGTTTTCCAAACATCTTGGTCTCCCCCCGCTTCTCCAACATCTCGAATACCTGCCCCCTCGGCGATGTCAGCGGGGTGTAGTGCTCATACCGGAATCCCATACGCCCCTTATCATCACCCCTATAATCCTTCCCTGTTGACTTTCTATCTTCTGGTCGGTGCCTATCATCATGTTTCTTTCCCCGAACTCGATCATGTGCTTGAAAATCAGCTTCCGTTTCTTCCATATTCATATACTTGGTGCACCTCTCCAACAATTCATCATACGATCGAGCGGGCTTCTTAGCTAGTGAATTTCTACAATGGCCCGCCTTCAAGCCTCGTGTTAGCCCACCAGCCTTGATTTCTTCAGTTGCCGTAGGAACCTCCACACATGCACGAGTAAACCTAGCCACATATTCCCTAAGGGATTCATTTTCACGCTGTTGCATGTTCATTAGGGACATGTACGTCTTCTCATGCTTTCTCGCGCTAGAGAACTGATTAATAAACAGCGAACTAAAGGCGTCAAAGCTATGAACAGACCCTGCAGGCAATTGGTGGAACCAATCTTGAGCCGGCCCCTTCAAGGTTGTCAAAAAGGCTCTGCAACAAACGCCGTCACTATATCGATGTAGGACAGCAACATTCTCAAAACTTCGTAAATGCCTTGCCGGATCTGAAGACCCATCATAATGTATACTTGGCTCCCTAAAGTTCTGGGGTAAATCTGCACCCAAAACATCGTCAGTGAAGGGATGTCCCTGCATCCTGGGATGTCGCCTGCCTTCCACCCTCGCTTGGAGCTCTTTGATCTGGTTTGCCATCTGCTCCATCATCACATCCCTAGACAACCTCGGAACCACTGGTGACATCACCGACCTTTCCTCCTGATCGTCCCTGCGGTGACTCCCCCCTCTTAAAGGCCTAGACACTAGGGGGACATGTTGCTCGACCTCAGCAGCTGGTCGCTTCTCCCCCACGATAGGTCGTTCTATCATCACAGCGGACCGTTCTACAACCGCAGCCTGCCTGTCCACTATCGCAGTAGGCCTTTCCACCATCGCGGCATCTCGTGCTGCCAAAGCCCGACCTACCGCCTCCGCAACGATGCGATCCAACTCTCCTCTAGTCACCTGCACCATCGGCCCTCCTCCCTCCGGCATCACATCCAGCCCTGATGTTCGCACCACCGCCTCCTGACCCGTACCCTGGGTTATCAATCCTTGTTCCTCATTCAATGGGGGGACTGGAGGTACCCCTTGTATCGTAATAGGAGGAGTGTTCATCGAACTATCCCCACCGATCCATCCCTTCGGTGGCCCTCCACCATAAGGCGTCTTTGCTACCCACGCCTCCTCCAAACTATCGTTCAAATTTCTCCTCGACTGCTCATCCGCGCTCGTACCCGCCATCCTCGTATCCTCAATCGGTAAAAGAAAACAGTAAGTCCCACAGACGGCGCCAATTGATGTGCTATTGCACACTGGACCGGCCTTCCTTGATCTCCAACCTTCTGAGCCCTCGGAACCTGCAAGGACGCCGGGAGATGTTCCCGGCGGTAAACCTCCGACGCTCAAGTTAGTAGAGTATCAACGAAAGCGCAGTATGTATTTAGGGTTTTTGTAAAAGTAATAACTCATACCTCTGTAACACAAGACCCACCTATTTATAAGTCACTTTCTTGCTTTCTTTGTACGCTTTTACCAGATCGTTATTGGGCCAAGCCCATATATTAACACCCCTGTTCAATCCAGTCACATCCGAACCCAAACATATCCATAATAGGATTGATGATGGGCCGAGCATGCGATTGCCCAATTTCATCGGCTTAGTCAATCGTATCTGCTCGGTTCATGAACCGAGCCGATCTCTTGCGGTCTACTTAAATGATCCATTATGCTATATCATGTTAGATCAACTATCCTCGACGGTTACATGATGATATAACGACGGTTTTGCTATAAAGCCAACAGTTTGCTCC
>CACSLK010013932.1:1647825-1660017 GCA_902706635.1 Striga hermonthica | reverse complement strand
TTTAAGGCCTCTATTTATAGCCACAAAAGAGGGGACAAGATGATTGAGTGAAGAAACAAACAAAAATAAACAAACATAACTTATGAAAATTAATAAAGATAAACAAAATGAAATCATAACTTGTAAACTTCCCTAATGTATAGTCAATGCTTAAAAATACCCCACAATGTGATCCTCATCTGATTGGAATTATATAATTCGTGAAATAAGGAAAAATCTAGAATTTACGAAACCGAATTCTAATTTAAAATGAACAGTTACCGTAAAATCGAAAATTCTGACAATTTCGGATTTCCTTCTTTTTCTTTTGGCATTTTTCCTTTTAATGCTAAAAAACTTTTCTTATCTTGTAGTCTACTAAAAATATAGAAAGGAAATAATTTAATTTATTTTCTGGAAGTGAAATCGGACTTAAATTCTGACTACAATAAAAAACCGAAAACCCAAAAATTTTAAAACCTTCATATTTCTCTCTTAATAATTTAAATAGACTAAAATGTCTAAATAAATTATTTTACTCAATTGATTAATTTAGACACTCATGTCAAATTAATCATAAAACTTATCAGACTACTCGAAATAATTAATCCCTACTAATAAAATCCATTTCTAAAAGTAAACGAACCGGAACTAATTAATGAACTGGCTCGATTACTAAATAAAATTTAACCGAGAATAATTTCAACTTAAAGTCAAACTTATAACTTATAACTTAATAACTGATTGGGATATTACACCAATGTTATACCGGGGGCGGCTATACAACCGTCAACCTTTAGCGTTCGATTAAAGACGGATGAGGAAAAGGCGCGGTGGAAAACACTTTCCAATTTGCGTTTGGTGGCAACGAGGTACGTGGACGAAGAGGCATTAGTCACCCTTGGCCTCTATGATGATGTTGTCAAGCTAATTCGAAGAGCCGGATGGGAATATTTGATGACGCAAAAATGGCCGATGTATGTCGGTCTTACATTGGAGTTCCTTGCTACTTTGGAAGTCGAGAAGACGAGCTACGATCATATGGTGAAGACAATGAAATTTCGTCTTCAAAACAAGAACTACACTCTCGATACAAAAACATTGGAGAAAGAGATATATCAAGCCTCGGACGACCCTAGCATACCATCGTCCTTTAACTCCCATGATGTGTGGAGTTTGATAGCCGGGACTCCATCACACCCCGCCCCGAGCTACATCCCAAAGTCGGCCAAAGCAACCTCCATACGCAATCCAGTGTTGAGGTTTTTGCAGAAAGCAGTGGCGAGCACCATATTCGCTAGAGGAGAGATGGGTGGTTGTTCCCTCCGAGAGCTTACTGCCATTTGGTGCATGTTGAAGAGTAAGCCCGGACCTATCGGGAAGTGGGTTGCGACGCATTTATGGGAGGCGGCCATAGCCGAGTCGGGGGTCGTGTGCGTGGGTGGCTTGATTACACCCATTGCTATGTTTTGTGGGGTGGATGTGACGATGATGGTCCCCGTGGGTGCCACGCCGTTGATTAATATGGCGGCACTCAAGGCGATGAACTTTGTTCGTCAGGATGGCAACTGATATTTGTTCATACAGAAGGGTCACGATCATTTCCCGTTGCCGAATGCTCAGTTTACCACGGTTTATAGTGACGATGACGTGGTGAACATTAAGATGTGAAGTGATGCACACTCGACGGTGATTAATGAGGTGCAGACGACATTTGGCCAGTCGGTTGGGGGCATGCGTAGGAATGTCCGACCTCGCGTAGAGTTGCACCCGAGCGTGGAGGAGGAGAATGAGTACGAGCGAGGCGGAGACATTCCGATGGATATCCCGGAGAGCTCCAATCAAGGAGCGGAGAGGCCCATTTTCCCCCCTCCCTTGAGCTTAGACGATCGGATGACGAGTTTGGAGGCCGAGATGAGAGGCGTACGAGCAGACCAGAGGGAGATGATGGCGATGATTCGCCAGATGCACCAGTGGCACATGGACGAGGGCCATTTTGGCCCGCCGCCTTAGTGAGATTTTGTGAGTGTTTCTTGGTCCTTTGCTAGGAATTTCTATTCTCTCCTTGTGTTTCATAGAATTTCATTTAAGTTTGGGGGGAGTCATTTTAGAGGATTCAAGAAACACGTTATCTTGCATTTCATGTAGTTGCATGTTAGGTTTATTGCTTTAGCACATTTATTGCTTTCTTAGGATTTGAGTAGTTTGTTTTGGTCGACTTTGATTCACCTCAATGAGTCTCTTGTGCATATTTGATATGGAATTCGGGCATAATGTGCTAGGTGATGGAATTTGATGATGAATTGAGTTGTGAATTTGAATGAATTGGTTGATGTTTTTGATCCATGAATATATGATCCTTTGTGAGCTTTTGAGCCTTATATTTTGTTGATTGAGTGTCTCGTTCATTGTTAATGGAATTCTAGAACTTGCATTGGTATCTATGTCGAGACCACATGGTGTGTGCATTTTTGTGAAAATGATCTAAGGCATATTTTTTTGTTTGAGCTTTTTTGACCTTTTAGCTTACCGATTGATAGTTATATTCCCTAGTTAACCCTTTTGAGCTTTTGCCTATTTTCTTGAAAGCCACATATTGAGCTATATCTATATTTTCTCCTTGTCCTTACTTGAGCATTTAGGATTACATTATGTGAAAAGAGGGTGAGTGTTTTGTTGTGGTGATAAAGGGATGAGTAGGGAAGTTTTGATGATGTAAGTTTGAGGTTGATGAGTCTATGAATATTTGTTCATGAAAAAAAAAAAGAGAAAAAAAAAATTAAGTCAAGTTGATGAATTTGTGTATATAGATAGCTTTGATTCGAATAAAGGCGGTTTTTAGTTTGGTTTGATTTTTATTTTCTTATGGCTTGGGAGTTGATTGAAAGGGGTATGGATTGAGTTTGAGTGGTTTGATTTTGTGTGGTGGGTGATGAAATGGTGTAGTTCATGTTTTGTAGTTCTAGATGCTCGAGTTTCGTCACTTTATCCATATATTTCCTACCCTAACCAAAGAGCCTACATTACAACCAAATAAAAGTCCTTTTTGATTCATGAAGTGCATGCACAATAGGTGGTGGAGATAGTAGACGATTTGCAAGCTTATGATAATTCTTTGACATTGAATTGATTTGAGCGATTATTTCCCTATACACTTTCGAGAGTGAGAGTATACACTTATCCGGTGAGGTTTGTGAATTGAAAGCATTGACCATGAGTTTGATGAAGCATTATTTTTGTTTAAAAATTCTGGAATTTAGTATGTTACTTGCCCGATGCCTATTGATGATGTGTATGATTGACTTTGAGAGTGTGATTACTTCTACTTGTGTGTTGATATGAGTTTGATGCATTGATCGGGACTATCAATGGTTTAAGTTTGGGGGTTTGTTCATGTGTGATTTTACACCATATTCATATAGTATCTAGAGCTTATTTGTTGCATTATTGGTGTATAAATTGCACATTTGTGCTTTAATTTTATATTTGTTGGAAAGGTATTACACGTGCTTGTTTTGTAGATATTTTCACATATTTGTAGAGCTTTGGCTATTGGAGGAGCATGGTGAGTGCCTAAATCCCCCAGGATAATGATAGATCGATGCACGGATGAAAGGAATGGAAGAAACGAGAGAAACGAGCCAGAAATGAGGGCATTTGCATGTGACACGGGTGGTGACACGGGCTGCCAGGCCGTGTCTGGGACCGTGTCACCTCAACAGACAGCAAAGGAGGACTTATACCTGACACGACCAGTGACACGACCTCTGACACGGGTGTGTCAGGTCGTGTCGCGACGCGGGCTGTTTTTAATCGCTTACCTTTTTCACTTAGGAGAGGACTTTTGGACATATAAAAAGACCTATTTACCTGATCTTGAGCCCTAGAACGTGATTACACAAGGAAGAGAGCCAGAGAACACGCAAGAGAAGCAATTGGGAAGAAGAGAAGATCGACGACAAGCTTACTAGTTTTTCTTTCTATCTTTTGAACTTGTTTTCTAATGTTGATTTTGAATATGTCTATGTATTTGATTTCAAACATGAGTAGCTAATCTTCTTTGATTCTAAGACATGGTAGTAGATTAATAGTTTGGGATTTTTGGATGATTTATTATAATTGATCGTTTTCTTTTGAACCCTATTCAAATATTTTGTGCTTATTTCATGAATTGCAATTGGCCACTGCTTTTACATGTTTGATGATATTGTTCATAATTCGAGAGATTAGTTCAATATTAGATCTTGAATATTTGACACAATTTATTTGCTTGAATCGAGACGTTAGTAGATAGTTGTGAGGATTTTGGGTCTTTTAATCTTTTTGGAGTTGAATTGCATGTGTTGAGTGGAGACGTTAATATATGTGATTTAATCTACGGTTTTATCGATCTCGAGAGGGACGATAAACTAAATTTGTGATCATCTTATAGGGTAGATAAAGAAAACATTTAGTTGTGATATTTTTGAAGGAACCCAACTGTTAATTGAACCCATAGTCTTAGAATCTGTCATTCCCATATATTTTCCTACGTGTTTTTCTAGCTAGTTCCTTATTTTTGTTTTATCTGCTTTGATTTATTTTCTTAGTGTAGTTAATCCATCCTATATTCGATCGTCTAAATAAAATTGACACTATGATAATCTTGTATTTGATTAAATAATTATTTGGTCTCTTGGGATACGACCTTGCTTGCCACATACTACGAGCGAAGCCGTACACTTGGGGTAGGGCTTTAAAAATATAGGCGAACACTAGTTGTAATATAGGTGAAAACAATTCATCTATTTCAATTTTATCATGAGGTTTGAATGACAAACTGTGATGACTGTTAGTCAATGCATAGTTTATTCTCCATGTTACTGAAAATGGATGATTTCCAGTTTTCATTATTTATCTTTTCATGTTCCAACACAAAGTGATGGAATCATCTAAATTATTGTCTAATAAGGACATCCCAACTTGGTAGTTTAAATTAAACTTAATTTTACCAAATTTTAAATTTCCACTCCCTTCTGCTATTAGAGCATCAGAATAATTAATCATTCTATTATCAATTAATTTTATTGTAATGGGAGAATCTATTCCTAAACTATAAGTTGATTTAAGAATAATTTGTATAGTAGAAACATGTAAGTAGGAGATTTTATTCTTAGTATTTGTTTTTATATCTTTCAATGTAGAAAGAATTTGTTCTTTACAGATAACAGGAATAACTAAATTTCCTTCTGTTTGATCTGTATCTATTGCTTCTTCTCCAGAAATGATTCCAAAGAATATTTTATTTTTCCTAGAAATTAAGTTATTTAATTTCTTTATCAATCCTTCATTTCTGAAGTTATGGTTCTTTTTTAAGTCATGATCTGCTATTTTTTATTTGTTAGCATCTATCAGAGCTTCAATTAAATAGCCTGATTTTTCGTGCTTTGTGTAATAATCTAAAAGATTATCTTCTCTATCCATTAATCTAATATTTTAGTACTTTCGCCTGATACCAGGCTCTGATACCATTTTCACTTATTTTCACTTTCGTTTTCACTCATCATTTTCACTTATTTTCACTTTCGTTTTCACTCATTTTCACTTTCACTTATTTTCACTTTCGTTTTCACTCATCATTTTCACTTATTTTCACTTTCGTTTTCACTCATTTTCGTAAAATTTTCACTCTTTTTCACTTTCATTTTCAGTTCTACTTTTTTGCTGCTGCTTTTAACTTTAGGTTTATAACCAATTTTGTGGTGATTCCTAGATATTAAATCTTAGTTTTTTCAATTTTTTCTTTATATTTTTCAGATAATTAATTTGTCCTTCTATTTCTGGAAAACAATCTCCATAGTAATTATCTCTTGTAGAATACCTTTTATAGTAATTTTTCTTGAGTGTAATTCCATATATAAGGTATTCTAGATTTTGTAAAAGATCTTCTCTAGCTTTTTCAAATAAATCTATTTGATTTTTTCTTAAATTACCATAAGTATCTAAACTTATGGAACTAGCATTTAATCTTTCGTTAATAATGTCAAACTCTTCTTTCTATCTTTAAAAGTTAAAACAATCTTTAAAAGAAATTGTTCTCTCTTTTTATTTTATTTGAAACTGTGATTTATGAGGAATACTCATGGGAAAGATGAGACTCTGCCAAGATAAATCCATTTTTGACAAACCTCAAATTCTGGGGTTGTAATGGATTTTCGTTTTGGACGAGTCGAAGGCTATAAGCCATTCTTTCAATATCCGAAGCAATCAGATTTTTATCGCAAGTTCGAATCAAAGATCGATACTTAATTTTCAACTTTTGAATAGTTGATTCTAAAATATATTCCAACGAAATAGCAGGCATTGTATATTATTTATATACAGAGTTTTTCTAAGTTTGATATAACTTTAGCTAACTCTTTTTCTCTAGTTACAAGTGATGAATGAATATCATTGTAATAGTTATCCTTTGTTCTTCGTCTATTATTTCTAATAGTCTGTCTTTGAACACCATTTTCTAGAATTTTCAGTCTCTCTAAAATTTCTAGCTTAATGATCTTTAAAAAATTATTTTATAATTTTCTTAATTCTTCATATTTATCTAACCTTATAGGTAATTGCATGCAATTTTCAATGTTATTAAAAACATTATTAAAAAGTTATGAGTTCATACCTTTCTTCTGGGTTTTGAATTCTTTTAGTGTATTTGAGATGATTGGTCCACCATAGCTTCATGCTTTTATTCTTCAAATTCCAAACACTGTGCTCCAAATCGCCTTACAGCCCTTCTCCGTGGGTCTTACTCCGACGAGCAATCGTGTCTCCAAGAATCTCCAGAGAATTTTAGCCTAAGCTTTTTGGTTTGATTATTTCTTGAAGCTTACTAGCTTCTAAGTATTTCAAGTTTAATGCTTCTGAAATAAAGATTTGACTAAAGGAAAATTTTTATTGATTATTCAAGACGTTTACAGAAAAATCATCCCCAAGAAAGATGCAATCTCCTCCCCCTATATAGACAATAGAAATGCGTGAATTATTGGGGTTCGACACAAGTTGCCGTCTCACCAAACGCATTCTGAAAAGAAAAAGGAAAAGCAGAAACTCTTCACATGAGTTTGTCTGCTATTATTACATTGTGGAGCCGAAACCCCTCTACATAAGGCTGTCTCTTACATTATTAAATAGTGGTAGGGACTTAAATTTTCAAATATCACATGGTAGTGGTTGGCAGGTCGTCTGTGGCAGCTTGCATGCTTAAGTTTTCTTCTTTTTCCAAAGTGGTAGGGTCCTCCACATGGCTCTCCTTTTGCTTGCCCGATTCCCTTTTGTCTTTTGTGTCGGCAACCTTCTTCTTCTTCTTCTGGTGCTTTTCTTTCTCCTCATTGACTGTAAGAACAATGGACTGCACCATTTGCTTAGTTGCTTCTGTGGCATGGATCTTAAGAATGAGATTATCCTGCCAATTCTGGACTATGGCCAAGTCTTGTTTGTCGATTTTTTGTTGAAATTACTAACCAGAAGTATATTCGGGCTGCAATAATTTACTTTTATTTGGCTTGATGAATTTATTTTTTCTAACGTTTTCAAGATAAAATAAATTCTATCTGCTCTTTCTAATTTCAGCTCTTCCTCTGTCAATGGAGGTTTTTCTTGTACCAGTGGTACTGGTAGTTTCACTTCTCCAGATACCCCCACATGAATATAGTGGTATGCTGGATATTGTTCTTCATCGTTCCAGTCTGGAATTGAACTCCAGACCTTGACAAAGATTGATTTGTTGTTTTCACGAATTCTGCATTTTTCCATGTACAAAGCGATCGCTTGTTTGATTTTTGGAAAATATGACAACTCTTTTAAACTGTTCTCTGGGTAGAGGGTTTCTATGAATCCTCCTAGGAACAAGTCTCTTGTTATTTCAGGTGTAACTCCTGGTAGCAGAATGGCTTTGATCTGTTGATTTCTGCTTATAGGAATGTATCCTTGTTCACTTGTACTCGCGTTTACTTCTTCATATAACGTGAGCCATTCTTCTTTGGTTATAGTAGTTTTGATTAACTTACTATCTAGTTGTTGTATTTTGAATTCATCAAATTTTATGAATGGGTTTTTCAAATGATGCTCTTTAGGAATACCAGTGTTACGATATACTGGTACTCTCTCAGTGATTCTGCTTTTTAGCTTTTCAAAGATCATTCTTGCTTCAAATTCAGTTTTTGCCGTATGATAGTATTCAGGTGGCAAATCTTTTATTTTCTCAAAGCTATTATAGACTCCAATTTTGGTCCGGTGTGTACCGTGTACCAATTAGGTGCCCTTTCATCTCCGATAAAGGTTGATTGGGTCTGTTGATCTTTGACCAAAGCATCTTTGTATTCGGTTGTGGTTTTGGCTTCGCTTTTGCTATCAGACTCTGAGAGTCTTCCCTTCTCTGTCTGATTTTTCAACTGTATTATCTTCAATTTCTGTTTTAAGATTTCCAATTCATGTTCCTTTTGCATGATTTCCAATTTGAGTTCTTCAACTTGAAGATCCATTCTGGTCCTTTTTGCTTTTGATTTTGCAATTTTTTGATGATCTTGTTCGAGTAACTGTTTATTCAATCAAATACCTGCAAATTCCCTTGTTAGACAATCAACAAGATAGTTTTTATCACCTTTTATGTGTTCAACATCGAATTGATAGTGTTTTAGGTGTAATTGCCACCTAATCAATCTACCTTGTTTGTAATCTCCTTTAAATTCGTTTCTAATAAAATAACTGAAATTTTTATTATCAGTTCTTACTAAAAACTTATTAGAGATAAGATATATTTTGAATTTTTGAATGCCACGTAAGACTGCTAGCCATTCTTTTTCATTACTATGATAATTCTTTTCCGCATCTTTAAAAGTTCCTGAAGTATATCTACACAATTTTTCTTCAGTAGAGTCTGTTGGTTTTGCTTTTAAGACTGCACTCCAGTAATAGTCGGAGGCATCCGTTTCTAAAATCATTTTATCATTTTCTTGAGGATGATATAACGTGGGTAGAATTTTGAGTTTTTTCTTTATTTTTTCTACGTATGTTGTATCACTTGGAGACCAAGTAAAAATGACATCCTTTTTCAATTTTGCTTGTAAAGGCTTACGTATTGCTGCTAGATTGGCTATGTAGCCTTCTACATAATTTAAGATTCCAAGAAATCTTTGTAGTTGTTTTTTATTTCCTATTTCTGAGGGAAATTCAGAAATTTTTGTCATGACATGCGGTTGCATAGTTAGACTTCCATTTTCAATTTCAAGTCCTAAGAAATTAATCTTAGTTTGAGCAATTTTAGCCTTTTTCTCAGAGAGAATTATTCCCTCTTTAAGACATTGTTCTAGTACTTGTATAACATGTTTATAATGTTCTTGTTCGGTTTTGCTGAAGACAATTATATCATCAACATATGCCGTGCAAATTTTACTAAATTCTTTGCTCGGGTCTTCTAAACATAGAGCATTGTCAATTCTCCTTTGGAATAATCCAGGAGCTTGTTTTAACCCGAAAGGAACAACGTTCCATTCGAACTGTCCATTTGGGCAACTGAATGCTGTTAACTTTCTGCTTTTATCTTTCAGAGGGACTTGCCAGAATCCACTCTTACAGCTCTTCTTTCTTAGGTAAAAAAATACCCATCCATTTCTGTATTATCATTTAATTTTTTATAGTTAATGACCATATGTCTTTTTTGTCTTCGTTTTTCAGCTTCATTTTCTACTAGAAAAGTTGGACTACTATGTGGAGATTTACTAGGCCGAATTAAATTCATTTTTATTAATTCTTCAATTTGTATGTTAAACTCTTCTCTATCTCGAGGAGTATAGCACATTGGTTTAACTCTTATAACCTTTAAAGGGTTAATTAATTTTATTTCAGCATGTAAAGCTGGATTTTTTATGCTTTTATTAAGCATTTTATCTAACGGATTTTCACTCGTTATTTTATTTAATGCTCTTTGACAGTCTCCTAAAGACAACATGTAAAGCATTTGATGTTTAAATATTAAAGTATCCATTATTCTTTTACATTGCATGGTTCGAATAAAAATTCTTTCTCGATTTCTAGTTTCATTTGTTATTGCAATGTTTTTCTTTTTGATTTCAGTAACCTCACCACGTTTTCGTAGTTTGGAGTTATTTTTCATAAATTCTTTAGATGCAAAGCTATAAGCTTTCTGCACTATAGTTATATAAACTGGTACTTCATTTAAATGTAACAGTATATAATTTATTTACTGGACAAATAGTCTATATAATTTTAAGAAGTTATTACCTATTAAAAGGTCTACTCCCGTATCTTGTTGGTATATAGTAGGAACTATAAATTTTTCTCATGCTATTAAAAATGTAACATTATAAGCCACTTTTTCTAAAGTAATTACTTGTTTATTTGCAACTCGTGCAATTATTTTTTGTTTAGCATTTTCCCAATTTTCAATGGGCAGTATAAAAGGATGTGCAGCACAAATGCTTGCACCTGTATCTATATATCCATGAAGATGATATAGTTTATATTCAGTGAATTTAAAACCCACCTTGATATAGGTGCTACTAGGGTTAGTTATATTTAACAATTGTTCCATTCGTCAGAACTATCATCAGTGCAACTTTCCCATTCAGAGTTTGGTTTGGAATAGAATTTTTTATATTCTATTTCAAATTTTAATTCATATTCTGAATCATTAAACTCATTTTCAGATTCAATTGGTTCAAAGTTAAATTTTTGCATTGTATAAAGCATTTTAACTTTATCTTTACTTTCTTTTCTTTTAGGACATTCATTTGCATAATGACCTTCTTCCTGACATAACCAACATTTACAGTTAGTTTTCCCTTTGGGCAATATTTTTCTTTTCTTTGAATTCTTCTTCTATATCTGGGTTTGTTCATTTTATGATTCTCTTTTTTGTATTTCTTATATTTAGGAATATACTTTTTATACTTTTTAAACTTCTGGTATTTTAGTTTCGTAGAATGCCTCTCTTTTTTAGTTCTACAACCCCATTTATTGGGTATTTCTAATAATTGAGGATCACAACATGGTTTGTTTTGATAGTATACAAGAGTCCCTCGTAATTGGGTATCTTTACATCTATCTTCTATGGTTTCTTTAAGAAGATTTACTCTTCCTGCAAAACCTTTTGTAATATGATAAGGTTTATTAGACCATTTTTTGTTCATTTCAAAAGCCCACAGTGGTGGCAACTTATTGAAGTATTTTTCAGCATATGCTGGTCTATCTTCTTGTTTTAACAAGTAATACCATTTTTCATATTCACATGTAAAATTTTTCCAATAACAAATATCACATATTTGAATATTGTCAAGTATGAACTTTGCTTTTTTCTGTCTTTCTTCTAACATTACATTTGTGTTATCTAATTCTCTGACTCCTACAAATTCATTAACTAGTAGTTTAGCCAAAGCATTTAGATACTCTATGTTATCTTCCGGTTTATTCCAAAGAGCATCAAGGCTTGGAACATATGGGTTTGAATCCCACCAGTTTCTAACATTTCCCTTCATATGAAGTTCTAAATATGTTTTTAATGTTCTTAGATCTTCAAATGCTTCTCTATTAGTTTGTATTATTACTAACATATAATTATACCAACCTTTTATTGTTTCAACTGGTTTTGTCAAACAATCTAGATTGAGTATGTTATCACTATGACTATTAGAATTATCTTTAGAAATAAATTCCTTCGGAATATAATTCTTTGTTTTATTTTTCTTGTAAGGTTTTGCCTTACTTCTATTCATATTCATTATTCCTGGAATATTTATTTCGGGGAATGTTTTTTCTTCATCAGATACACCAAAGTACCTATCTGCATTTGGATTATAGAACTCATCATTTATGTGTTCTTCAGGAGTCATATACTCATGAGTGTCTTGATAATTGCTTGGTCCTGGAGGAATATCCTTAAGATCTTCTTCAATTTTAATATTTATACGATCTTTTGGTTCTAGATTTTCACTTTCTGAACTAGAGTCGTTGTAATTTCCAACGAATTTTTTTAAGGATAATATATTCTGATATTTCTCTAATAGAGACTGAATATCAGTTTCACTTTGAATAGAATCAGTGTCACTGTTCATTTTTCTCCAGGCAATCTTTTTCTTCCATTTTTAAATAGATTACTAAGATCCCATTTATTCGGTGGTCTATATGTTGGTATAGACTTCTTTTCTTTAATATTCCTTAAAACTC
>CACSLK010013932.1:1600889-1618200 GCA_902706635.1 Striga hermonthica | reverse complement strand
CCAGCTGTCCTCGCCGTGCGGCTCGTACTCGTCCGGCTTCAGCACGCCGCTGTACTCCGATTTCGAAAGCGAGGACGGCGATTTCATCGCCGAGTTGAGTCGGCAGATGGCGGAACGCATGCTCCAGGATGAAGACGAAGAAGAAGAAGAAAAACATGGAAATAAAAAATCGGACCCGAGCGTAAGTATAAATTTCGAACATCAAAATTCTCCTCACTCGTTCGTCGTCACCAGTTAATTTGCAGAGATTATTTGTTACCTCTTTGCTAATTTTCACTTTTGCTTTGCTGATAATATTGCAGTCCGGTGGCTCCGCGAAGAAAAACGGGTCGATTCGCCTGGATACCAGTGTCGGCGCCGTTGATGGCGGCGAAAATGGAATCGATTCGGGCCGGGCCGGACTCGATTACCGATTTCCCCCAATCCATGTAAAAACGGATGCTTATTAGTAACCGCGAAAGCGAAGTTCCCTTTTTTTTAAAAAATAAAAATAAAAATAATAATGGAATAAATTCATCTGGTAGGATTTTGAGCTGAAAAATCAAGTTCCAAGGAAAGAGGACCAGTTTGTTGGGGGCAGGCGAGTCAAAAGGACAGAGACAACTCAGCCGAAAACACAACGGCACCACCATCACCGCCAAACGCGGTACAAGGGGAGAAACGGGTCGGGTATGCAGGCTGTTTTCCTGGGTGGATCCGGTTCGGTTAACGTCCAGCCAGGAACCGGAGTTTTCCTGCCCCGGTTGAACACCGACCCTGCCGAGCCGAGAAAAAAATCGGGTAAGTGTGTTGTGCTTTACTGCGTTTTCTGTGCTGTGTGTATCTCTTAAAGCCGAAATTGTTACTTTGACCGGCATTAATTATAGAAAACAAAGTACTTAAGTGAGCAAAACCGAAAACCGAAATTGATTAGAATTTGCAACCGTGCCGCACTGATCCATCTAATAAAACCGAACTATGCATTAGTTGGAATGAAAAATGAAATGTAATAAAAGAAATTGAAAAGTGCGTGGTAAAATTAGCTAATAAGTTAGTTGAAATGAAAATTTCAACGAGTTTATTTGAAAAACTATCCAAAGAAACTTATAAGATAAGTTCGAGTTTTTTTCTTACCAAAAAAAGTTTATTTAAATATAGGAAGTTTATAAACTAACAAAATAAGTTATAAGCTATCTTATTTGTCTACAAAGATAACCTAAGAGGCTAGAGGCTGACAACTTTAATTGATAATTAGAAATTAAATATATATAATTTCGGTAAAATTCAGTTTAAGCGAAGTGTTGGTTTATTCAGTACACACCCTTCTAAAGCAAGGTTTTCGAAAACAAAAACCCAACGGATTGAACAATAAATTACATAAAACCACACTGCACATAACTAATCGGTTCGTTTCGGTTTGGTTCGGTTCAATTTCGCACACCCTAGCTCATAGCTAATGTGTGGGTTATTATAAATAAGGTCTCCAGTTTTATGGAACAAATAATTAGGTATATTCATGAATTTCCTTTTTCTTTTGAAAAATTCTTTCTAGTCTACAAAGAAAATAGAACTATGTTCTTCTAATAAAAAAAAAAAAATAAAATATAAAAAGAAAGTGATATAATTAGATTAGGATACGACTTTAGGATTGCCTAATGCTTAAAAGCACCCTTAACTATTGTAGAACCTGTTGACAAAATTATTAATATTTTTCTTTACTTAAACAATGATAGAGTATTCATTATTTTATCAATAATTTTGTCATTCATGTTGTTTTAGAATTATCTAGATATTTAAATTAATATGTTTCTAAATAAATTTATAATTTCATTTTAAATGATTTGGAAATGGCACTATCATATAAACCAAAAAAAAAAGAATTAAATTTAAATGTGAAAAAAAGGTTTTAAATATGTGCACAGTAACTCATTATTGCAGATATGCATTGCAGTACTCAACATCTATGAAGATTAATACATCTTAACTTCCATTTTAATATTGTATCAGATCAAAATCACTATCTAATTTGGAATAGTACTCGTAGGGCAAACATATGAAAGCGATTCGGAATCTTTTATTATTATTGTTATTTTTTTCGGATTATTTTTTATTCGAGTGATACAGATTCCATGTTATATTCGAGTGATGCAGATTCCAGGTTGCATATTCAATTCGTGCATGATGATGTTATCTCTATAATTGATGGGATATGAATAAGCCAACAAACAGGTTGAACTGGAATCTTCATGGTGGGATCTAACTTGGTTGGATTTTTCTAAGTACTTTGAGCCAAATAGAAAGCAACTAATGAGAACCACACATGGCTATAGTTCCCCCCCTTTGAGAGAAAACCTTTTCTATTTGCTCAAGTTGTAATTTTTTACACCACCCTTCTTCATAGTTTCACCATGGTTAAGTACAAGAAGCTACTGTCAAAAATTACTGGTCAAGAATAGTTAGGTCGGTTGAGCCGGTGCGCCAGATGTACTTGATAAAAAGAGTTAAATATTTTCTTAACATATCTTGATAATCTAGATAACAATCTAGTATAAGAGGTAACAACTTATACTATATAGCTAACAAAAATTAACAAAATATAATTTCAGAATTCAAAAAGTGTCATCAGCTAGCTAGAGATATATTCTAAGCGAATGAGTCGTTCGTTTTACTATTTTAGAAGAACAATAATTGCAACTAGGACTATAAAATAAAGATCTACATCAAGGCTCCTCCTCAATTGTATAGTTGATTTGCTTGTTGATAATTTTTGAAAGTGAAGTGACATAATATTCTAAGCACCATATATGATCACATCAACTATTGATCATGTTGGTGAATGATGATGAGGTTGGGTTGAAAAAAATCGAACGTAAACTTTATTCCTGCTTTTCGGAATAAAGTGAATCAATATATTCATATGTTCGAAAATAAAATGTAATTATATATATATTTTATATATATATATATATTCGTGATTTTTGCACAGGTTGCTCGATTGTCCTGATGCCGACAAGAGTGCTACAGACGTTGGAGCTCCATTTCAAGCAACGTCATCAATCCATAACATCCCTACCATTGAACGATGGTGGGTCTCTCGTTCACTCTTGGCCCAAATTAGGTACCTTATTATCCTTTTGCTCTCTCTCATAAAGATATTCCGTTTTTTGAATCTTGAATCTTGAATCTTTCTTCACCACCCAAATGGTCCCCAAACCTTAAATGCGATTGAACATCACTTTAGTAGCTAGCTGACTATTATTATTGAAACACAAATTCGACTTTTCCTAACTGTTGTGTGGGTCCATCTCTCATATTTTTTTATTTTTCTTTTTGTTTTTTCTTTTTAACGAAAATGTGTTTTTACATTGTAAACCGTAGTTATACTTTTGTTTACGTTGTTATTTCGAATGTTACATTTTAAGGTTGGTTGACAGTATGTGACCGTCTAACGGTTATATCTACCTAAAAAAGATAATACAGAAAATGTTCCTATATATCACTAAAAATTTAGTTTGAGGTTCGATTTCAGTCATAAATATATATAGTATTAATAAAAAAATATTTTAATCATGGTTTCCCATAATTAGGATTTAGGAAAGAATACAGTTGACAATCAATTTTATCTCATAGTAATGTTCTTCCTAATCAAATAATATTATTTTTTTTTCAATTTTAGCAAATCTCGGATTTCCTTTTGTAACGATCACTATATATGTAACATACGAGCAAAAATTCAAAAACATAAACTTGAAAAAAAAAAAAATGGCACCACTTGTGACACCAACTGTCTACGTTTAGCCGATAATCGAACTCTATGAATCGTTCGTGACTACGAGTCTATGAACCACTTAATGCAAGTATACTTATCGATTTTCTGATCATAATTCAATTGAAACATCTTGAGCAAAAGCTCTATTAAGAATATGAAAATGACTGCTACCAATTTGGTTCTCATCTGTCTCACTCTCATATCCACTTGAAATAATGTCGGAACCATTTGTTTTTTTGTTTTTTATTTATTTTTTGTTTTATTGAAACACAATGATAAATAGCAAGAATAGACACTTTGATTTTGTCCTCAACAAACAGTGTATTATTATTATTATTATTATTAATGAAAGAAGCATGTGCAGGTGAGTCCACCATATCAAAGGAGCAATATTCACAATCACAGCTTGAAAAAGACCCTCCAAATGGCGACGATATGCAACTGCCGCAAGAATGGACTTACGAACAATAATGTAGGTCGTAAATAATAATAATAATAATAATAATAATAATAATAATAATAATAATAATAATAATAATAATAAATGAACTGCACAAGTCAGCAGAGAGGAATCTTAAAGGAAAAGACAAAAAAAGTGAGATTGAAAGGGAACATGGTTGAATAAAAAGTGTGATTTGGAGTAAGTTGGGTGTAAATGGGGTCAATTTCTAGGTGTTGAATAAGCTGCTGTGAATTTTTTTTTTTTTTTTTTTTTCATTTTCTGTAAATAAGTGAAGTGTTGATTATTGGCTAAAATATCTGTATCATATTTGAAATTTATGGAGATTCAATTAATTTCAATTGGTGAACGCGTGACTTTTGGGGACATTCATTTAATTTCATTTGAATAGACACGTCCACGGGCCGAACCGGCCCGTGAACCGGTCCCGGCCCGACCCTAAACCGGCCTCCTAGGGGCCGGTTCGTTGAACTGTACCCTTAGGGTCGCGATTCGGTCCTGGTTCATAATTTTTGTTTTTGGGGGACCGGATGGTCCGAGCTAGATCGGGTCGGACCACGGGTCAGACGACGAGCTACGGTGTTCTTTTTTAAGGTCGTACCGACCCCTGACCGGCCGAGTCTGTGAACCGACGGTTCAGGCCAGTTCATAGTTTATTTCAGGCCGGTCACGGGCCATGATAATGAGGGTCGGGTCGCGGCCAGACAATTGGCCACCTCTACTATTGAAAAGATAGTGTGTTAGAGTGACCAAAAATTCTATCAACTAGCGGATGACTGAATTGACAAGTTAACCACCCATCTTAAATATTTATTTTGGGGGTGTCTATATGTACACCCCCTCAAGTGTAAAAAAGGGGTGTACATATAGCACTTTTCTTTGTGTAATTTATTAAAAGGGGGTGTACATATAGCATTGCCCTTTATTTTTAGTACACATGTCAATACATTATTTTCGGCAATGTCAATACACCATTTTCAAACAGTTGTGATGGTCAAAAAAATCCAAATATTTTTAACTCAACCACTTTTTTAACTCAAGTTTAACTCAACCGCACTATCATCAATATTATCAATATAATTAAATAATATCAATCAATCATTTTTACACACAACATTACCTTAAATCACTATTTATCCACTCGCATAATTTTAACTAAGCATCACTTTAAATCTTCTCTTTCCTACTTTATATCAAATCAACTTTAATCATTTTATATTAAATATTATTTTAATACATCCACTAACAATTAACCATACCAACTTTTTCAAACCTAACCAAACCAAACAAAAAAATCCAAACAAAACCAACAATTTTTATATCCAATCATCCGTAAGTTGTACTATTTGATAGCTCGAAAGCAAAACTATGGAAAAACAGAGAGAATAATATATATTAAATATATATATATATATGTATAAAGGGAGTTAACTTTAAAAATAGAAATGATAATTTTTATTTTCGATTGAAGTTGAAATATATTTATATTTAATTTCATATCTCTCACTATTTTGTTTATATCTGTTGACAACGATATTAAATATTGGTTTGGATTTTTTTTATTTTTATTTTTAATTTCATTTGGTTGTACCAATTAATTTAGTTATTTAAGAACGTTCAACCGTGCATTGCAGTACTTGTACGCTAGAGTAGCGACTTGTGAACAGAAGAGATGTTACGCATTCATTGGTTGTTTTGCTATATTTGTCAAACGAACTTATGGTGCACAAATTGAGTTACCCCTACCATTCCAGTGTGTGTGGGTTGTCGAATTTAAAGTTATTTTCGGAGTAGAGCTTTCGCTAGATCTAATTGAATCGGTTGTTCTCGATTGTTTTCTAGTCTGTAAATATGTGTATTCATTATTAAAAAGTCGTTTCGAAAAAAGAAATGACTTTTAGGAAATGATACGGTTGTTCTTGATTGTTCTCGATTTGTATTTTCTAAATTAGGATATGTAAACTCTCGCTATAATGCACTGAAAAATTAATTATGAGGTGTATTTAATTAGGATTTCTATAGACTTTTTAAGACTTGATAAGAGAGAGACGACACAAAAGTTTGGGGTATGATCATCTCAATCGGATGATACAACTCTCTATAAACCCAGAATATATACACAAAATTAAGATTACAAATAACCTAAGGCTAATATGAGAAATACACAAATATACACAATAACACCCCCTCAAGTTGGAGCATGTGGATTCCGAATGCCCAACTTGCCAAGAAAGAAATCAAATTCACGTTTCCCAAGCGCCTTGGTGAAGATGTCAGCGAGCTGTGCCCCAGAAGGAACATGAGTAGTAGAAATGAGACCTTGAAGAACAGCATCTCGAACAAAG
This sequence comes from Striga hermonthica, assembly GCA_902706635.1. Lineage (NCBI taxonomy): Eukaryota > Viridiplantae > Streptophyta > Magnoliopsida > Lamiales > Orobanchaceae > Striga > Striga hermonthica. The sequence goes on along the minus strand of CACSLK010013932.1, from coordinate 1,611,647 downwards.
TGGCAATCCACCTCAATGTGCTTAGTGCGCTCGTGAAAAACCGGATTAGCCGCAATATGCAGTGCAGACTGACTGTCATAGTGTAACCGCATAGGCTGAGAGTGAGCGACACCAAGAGTAGATAACAGCCCCCATAACCACTTCAACTCGCATAATGTAGTAGTCATCGCCCGATATTCAGCCTCAGCAGAAGAGCGTGCCACAATAGGTTGTTTCTTGGTTCGCCAAGAAACAGGAGACTGACCCAATTGAATAAACCAACCAAAAAGAGAACACCGAGTGAGAGGGCAAGACGCCCAATCTGAATCACACCATGCATAGAGTTGAAGATCGCAGTCAGTACGAAGATGAATCCCCTGACCAGGAGAGCCTTTCAAATATCGAAACACACGCAGAGCAGAGTCCCAGTGAGTCTGACGTGGTTGATGCATAAATTGAGAGAGCATATGCACCGAGTAAGACAACTCAGGTCGAGTCACTGCCAGATAGATAAGACGTCCGACTAAACAACGATATCGCTCGGGATCAGACAATAGATCACCATCAACAAGAGGGAGCTGATGATTCTGCTCTAATGGAAAATCAGCCGGCTTGCTCCCTAGTAGTCCGACCTCAGCTATAATGTCAAGATCATACTTCCGCTAACAGAGAAAGAAGCCAGAAGAATTCCGGGCAACCTCGATACCCAGAAAATACTTAAGCAACCCAAGATCCTTCATGAGAAAACGACTCAAGTAACTCTTGAAGGCCGCAATAGATGTTGTGTCATTCCCGAAAACAATCAGATCATCAACATAGACCAGAACCTGCAGATGGACAGAGCCACTATGCAGTGTAAAAAGAGAGTAGTCATGATAGGACTGACAAAAACCATACTGCTTCAAAGTCGTAGACAACTTGGCAAACCAACAGCGGGGAGCCTGCTTCAAGCCATAGAAGGAACGACGAAGACGACAAACTTGCCCATCAACGCCAGAGCGAAAACCAGGGGGAAACTTCATGTAAACCTCCTCAGCCAAATCACCATGAAGAAAAGCATTGTGAACATCCATCTGGTGAACTTCCCAATGCTTAGCAGCAGCCACAACTAAGAATAACCGTACTGTAACCATTTTGGCGACGGGAGCAAATGTCTCATGAAAATCAAGACCTTCCACCTAATTATTGCCCAAAATCACCAAACGCGCTTTATAGCGCTCAACGGAACCGTCAGACTTATGCTTGATCTTAAAGACCCACTTGCACCCAATCGCACGCTTCCCAGATGGAAGAGAAACAACATCCCACGTGTCATTATTCTCCAAGGCACGAATTTCATCATGCATAGCGGCTCGCCATCGAGTATCAGTCACAACATCAACAAAAGTGCGAGGCTCAACAGGGGAGGCGACAACAGCGAAAAAGGCTCGATGAGCTGGAGAGAATGAATCACAAGTAACATAATGTGCTATGGGATACGGCGTACTGGAGGATGGAGACGACTAGGAAGAAGCAGTGGATGGTACAATCGAGGGTCGGACAGTGTCAACAACAAAGTCCTTTAGCCGAGTGGAAGGAACTTTAGTCCGATGACCACGACCCAAGGGCTACACTGGAAGGATGGGAGGGGTAGCGATAACGGATGCCCCCCTATCGTCAGATGTGTCCATATCAGTAGCAGAAGACCCAGTATCAGGAGAAACATGAGGCAACGGGACAATCGGAAGATCCTCATCATCATTCGGCGCAGAAGAAACTGGCACAACAAGAGGCGGTGGCGAAGAATCTGGCTCAGACGATTCTGACTGGTATGGGAATTCAGCCTCAAGAAACTCCACATCACGAGAGACAAAGAAAATCTGACGATCCAAATCATACAAAGACCACCCCTTTTTGCCAAAAGGATAGCCAACAAATAGACAACGACGACTCCGAGCAGCAAACTTGTCACCATTACGATCTTGGTTATGAGCATAACAAAGACAACCAAAAACCCGCAAATGAGACAAGCAAGGAGTCGAACCATAAAGAATCTCATATGGTGTTTTACCATGTAAAACCGATGAAGGAGTCCGATTTATCAGATAGACCGCAGTCAAAACACAATGACCCCAAAAAGGAAGAGGCAGGTGAGCTTGGAAACGTAAAGCACGAGCTACATTGAGAATATGCTTATGTTTGCGTTCCACACCCATTCTGCTGAGGGGTGCCTATGCAAGAAGTCTCATGCAAAATCCCTTGACGACGAAAATAAGAGGTCAAACACATGAACTCACTTCCATTGTCAGTACGAATAACACGTACCGATTTATCAAATTGTCGCTTAATCATAGACAAAAAATTCAGCAATGTGGAAGCAACCTCCGTCTTATCATTCAATAAATAAACCCATGTCCCACGAGAACAATCATCTACAATAGTCAAAAAATATCGTGCACCACAGAAGGACGAAACACGATACGGACCCCACAAATCACAATGAATCATATGAAAAATCTCATGACTAACAGTCTGACTGAGAGGAAAACTACGACGATGTTGTTTAGCACGAAAACAAGCATCACATGATTTATGCAAATTACGAGAACTCGAATCAATAACAGGAACCTGGGACAATACTTGAGCAGACGGATGTCCTAAACGTTGATGCCACACATCGGTGGAAACCTTTCGAACACAAGAAACTGCCGTAGAAATCGACTCTCGAAAGAAGTAGAGACCACTCAACTGCTCACCCTGCCAATCACCTTCTGCGAAGTGTGGTCTCGAATAACACAAAATTTGCTAGTAAACTGAGCGGTGCAGTCGGAACGATCCAACAATTGATATAATGAAATCAAGCTGCACCGAAGGCTAGGAACGTATAAAACATCATAAAGAGATATATGAGATCCCAAATACACAGTCCCAGCCTTGGTAGCCATAGTCAATGAACCATTAGGCAATTGAACAGGACGGACGGGAATATCCCGAACAGAAATAAACTCCAGGAATCCTGTCATATGATGAGTTGCCCCACAGTCGTACATCCAATCAAATAAACCACGCGTACCAGACAAGGGATTCAAAACTCCACTAGTAGTGGAAGAGCCAACAGAACCGACAATAAACGAATCTCCGATAGCACTGGAAAACGCTACATTCGCACGAGCATCACTCTTGCCGTGAGCTCCACCACGGCGGCCACCACGGGAACCGAACCATACCGGATATCCAATAATCTCAAAGCATATAGCTGCAAGATGGCCCATTCGGCCACAATGAGAACACTTGGGACGACCATTAGTACGGTACCCAACAATTCGGTGCTATCTTCGGTCACGGCCGATGTCGAAGAATATGCCATGGAGCCACAATAACTATGCCTTTTTCGATGAAAACTTTCTGGGGAGAAATTGGCGCAAAACAATACCTCACAGAAATTGGCCCACAAACAATTTGGACACAAACACAATTGATAATTCAATTGATTCGAACTCACAGGCTCACAACAATTGGTAATTCACACTCACAGCAATTGAATATCAATTAATTCCATTGTTGTAATTGATACCTCACAGCAATTGGCCCACAAACTTAAATTGAAGGGAAATTTGATGCCCGCTGCCGCAATTTTTGACTTTTTTTTTTTAACACTAAATCGGCGAGGCAATCCGAAACGACACAAAAGCACCCGAACTGAAGGATGAAGACAATCCGAAAAATATGGATGAAGACAATAGACAAAAAAATTTGACAGATAAATTTTTGCGATTGAACAAATCTAGCTCTGGTACCATGATAAGAGAGAGACGACACAAAAATTTGGGGTGAAGATCATCTCAATCGGATGATACAACTCTCTATAAACCCAGAATATATACACAAAATTAGGGTTACAGATAACCTAAGGCTAATATGGGAAATACACAAATATACACAATAACAAGACTTTAAAAATCTTAGTGTTTTCAATTTAAGTTTGTTAAGACTCTTAAAAGTATTGAGGTATTCAATTGAGATTTTAAAAAGTTTTACAAAATCTGATGTATTTAACTTATTTGAGACTAGAATTTTTTAAGATTCTTTATGATTTGGTGAGATTTCTAAAAAAAACTTATACGAAATCTCACTTAAAATCCCAACTTCAGACTTAGAATTTCATGGAATTTCTACACAATGTGAAAATCTTAACACATCTCAATTCTTAAAAAGTCTCAAAATGACACTTGAAATCTCAATCAGTTCCGTTTGTGGATAACTATAGTAGGAAGAAGAGAGAGAGAATTATAAAATGAAAATGATAATAATAATAATATATTATCTCAAATCACTAAAATTAAGAAAATTTGAGATAAAGATAGTCAACCAGTAATTCTAAGATTTTAATCTACTAACAACAATTATTCAGATACAGAGTATGCAGATAAGTGGACCTCACTCATATATGTTATGTACATTTCTATGTACATTTATTATGTACTTGTAACATTTTTCTTCCCAGTTAACATGATAAATATTTACTTTCTTTATAGTGAATACAATAAAGAGAATTGATGAACCATCAACAATATAACAACCCAACGTAACTAGTAAAGTATCATATATTTAACGGGCAAATTCATCATATATACTTGAAGATAAACCTTATTTAACGGGCAAATTCATCATATATACTTGAAGATAAACCTTATACCGTGCACACAGAACTCCTTTTTATATAAACCCTAGAATATATACACACAGCACACGCCAGTCAAGATGCATTTACATTCAAATGTTCGGTTAATCTAAATCGATACGTTAAAACTTCAACCAAAATATTACATTTTTTTTTTTTAAATATTCCGCCAATGCCTCAGCCTGTTAAAGGTTTAGCTAAAACAATAAAACATAAAGGAATGCTAAAAGAACACGAAATACCAGCACAATGACCTTTTCTGCATTTTCTTCCTTAACATGAAAAGTAAAACATATTGGGGGAAAAAAAAAGAGAGCTCAAATTAAATAGAATAATAAAACGGAAGATGATGGTTAGAGATGGTAGAAAATCACTTGCAAAGTTTAAATTGGACACGAACGTTAGCAGAAAATGTTTGTCTAAGTTTTTTTTATGTATGCAGATAATTAGCCGCCATCATGAGTTCCAAAGTCAGCTCTGGTTCGATGTGGAACTCAGTTTCCTTGCCACTACAAAGTACAAAGCCCAAACGATCCGAACATTCGAACCACAAATCCAGAAAAAAAAAACGAGAAATTACGGTTCCACCACTTGTCAATCTAACCAATTTCCTATAATCAGAGAATCTAGATTGACAAAAGGAATTTGCTTACTTAGGCAAGTTAATTATAGCCATGATTATCCGAGCACATGAGAAAAATGGTGTCAATGCTAACAATTGAACACCAGACTTCAATTCTTGGATATTTCTTAAGAAATAAACACACAGAAAATAAGAGGCAGACAATAAACCTGGCATATTGAAGAGACCAGTAGAAGTACCGGCAAATCTTCTCCAGAATAACCGCGCTTATCTCCGGAAACGTCACCTCTCCATGCTCCGTCTCAGCAAAACTACCTGAGACATGCAAACACATGAACTTTTCCCCCAAAAAAAACAGGTCAGACAAGAAAGAAAAACTAAACTAATCCCCAAACAAGTTTCAATTTTTCTTACAAAAAAAAAGAACAATTTCTGCAAATTTTTCACCTTTTAGCTAATCAAAGGCTACAAGTTTGACGAATCTCGAATTTCAGTCAGTAATCATCCCAATTTTATTTTTATTTTTATTTTTACTTTTTTGTCTGAAAAAACAATTAATCCCCAAACAAGTTTCAAATTTTGTTTACAAAAAACCCTAATTTCTGCACTTTTTCGCAATCAATCACCTTTTAACTAATCAAATGTCACAGCTTTGCACGATTCTCGAATTTCGGCCAGTAATCCATCCCAATTATTTCTTGAAAATCGAAGTTCCTCAGACTCTCCGAGATCAATTATAAGTATATCCATACAGAAAAACCAGCACATTAAGGATCTACGTTCCAGAAAGAGGAAACTTTCGAGGATACTAGGTTAACCATCGATTTCATTCGGAGTTGTACCCAAAAAAAAAAGAGGGGACCTGGAGAAGTGAGCATGTTGCGGATGGTCTGAGAAACCATGGCAGCGTTCTTGTCGACGACGAATTCGAAACCTTCGGCACTTATCATCTTCACAGTCTCGTCCTTCTTCATCCTCGCCAGCCGCTGCCCAGATAGTGCAAACTAATTAAAACTGCTCTTTGCCACAGAGATTAATTAAGAAGTATTATCATTGTTTTTCAACAACGGGTGGGTTATTTGGACCTGGTAACAATAGGCTCGGTCAAATCCGATCAAAATCTGGTCAACACGGCTTTGACCCAGGTCGGGTCAACCTAGTTGATCCGATTCATATGTATTTTTTTTATTTTTTTTTATTATATAAAAAATAAAAACTATGTAAATATATTGATATAGAAAATACTTATTGTGAAATACAATTCTTTTAACACTTTGATGTAAAAATTTTATATACAAAATATTTTTTTTTGTTACTTTTATGTATATTTATATGTCAAAAATACTATATACATAATTTTAAAATTAATTATCCGGTTCAGCAATTGACCTGGTGACCGACGGTTGAACCGTCGACCCGGTGACCCGGATACCTGCCCGGGTCGATTTTCGGGCCGAGTTTAAAAACTATGAGTATTATTTTGTTTCTTATTTCATTGGCAAGGTGCATAAAACACACACACATTAATCACATTTTATTTTGTTCTTTAAATCAAATATATGAGTTTTGATATTGTGCAAAGAGAATAACATAGTGTGTTTGGTAAGAATCACCAATCAACTTATGACTTATTAAATTACTTTGTAAGAAAAAGTCTCTTTCTAGAGTTTTGGCTCTTACTTCGACATCTCAGTTCCACTTAGTTGGAAGATCGATCCTTCAGCTTATGCAGACTGCTTTAATCCCTTGTCAACCTTGATTATCTTTTGTGATTGTTAGCCGAGATTGTCTTATTCTTTGGGGAGGGTTTGTGTTTGTGTAGATCTGATCCTTTACACCTGGTCATAGGCTATTGGTTGTCATGTTCTCTCTTTTGTTATCCTTGTTGGCATAGTCCTATTTGTGGTGTCATTTATAACTTCTTTTGTTTTGGCTTTGTTTTTTCAAGTACATCTTTGTCTCATCTCTCAGCTTAGTCAAAATTGGTTCATTTGGTCGAGTTTTTTTTAGGGTTTCTGATCTATGACAAACGACTTATCAGAAAAACTAGGAAACTTTCGGCTCTCTGAAAAGGAAGAAGGTGGGGTGGAAGCCTTGGCAGAAGACATTCAGATCGGGAAAAAGGAATGTGCCCTAAATCTTATGGGAATCTTGTTTGGGGGAAAAAAGGGCGAATATTGGAGGATTGAAAAGTACTTTGCAAAATGTGTGGTATACCCAGAAACCGTTCAGTTCGAGGATTGTTGGAAATAATAAATTCCAATTTATTTTCCCATCGGAGGAAGATCGCAGAAGGGTCTTGGAAGGGAAAGCTTGGACCTTCGATGGTCAATACCTTCTACTGAAAGAATGGGGCGAAGAGAACAATGGGTACACGGAGGAAGAGTGCAAGGTTCAACTATAGGTGCAGATCCATGATCTTCCATTGCACTGGATATCAGAAGAAATTGGCCTCAAAATCAGAAAATTATTTGACAACGTAGTGGCAATAGTGGTCCCAGAAATAGGAGGAGCATGGGGAAGATAGTGAAAATTCTGGCAGAGATCAACCTGAATGAACCGATCCTAAGAGGAACTAATGTCAAGATAGGCAAAGAATCAAAGTGGGTAAGTTTCAGGTATGAAAATCTACAAACTTTCTGTTATTATTGTGGCAAAATAGGACACTCAGACAGAAGTTGTGCTATGAAAAAAGAAGATGTGAGGAGAAATATGTTAAATAGTGGACAATATGGGGACTGGTTGAGAGCCACTCAGGGATTTGGGGGAGTGAGTAGAGGGATAGGAATAGGGGTGAGTAATGCTAAGCCTGATACAGAGGGAAGAAAATCAGGGGAAAATACAGCTCCTAATGTTGAAAGGGATAAAGATGAAAGTTGTAGGCATAAAAATTTAGAGGGTAGTGGGAACACTAAGAGGGTAGAGAGTAGGATTGTTCTAGATGAAGTTGCAGAAGTCCCTATTGAGTGTCAAACAAAAAATTTTGAGGGACCTCTGTCTTTTGAGGGAGGGAAAATAACTAACAACATGATCCAAAGGGAAGAGGAAAAGATTCCAAAAAATCTGATTTCCTCTGACCCTATGTGTCTTGATAGATTTGTTACTGTTCCTGTGCAAATTGCCACTGACAGAATCCTTGAAGATTTGCAAGTGCAAAAGGAGCCCTCTAAAAGTTTAAAGAAACCTAAAATTCTAGACAGGCAGAAACTAATTGTGGCTAAAACTTATGATATAGAGGTTCGTATTGCTTTAAGCTCTAGGGAGCAGGAAAAAAAAAAAAGGTGATCAATGCTCCCCAACCTCTGAGGGGGAACCTTCAGAGGCTAATCAAGCTAAAAGACTGAAAATGGTAGAAGGTCAGAAGGTTTTGGAGATTGATATGGTGGAGTGACCAGCCATAAATGGTCCCCAAGTTTTAAATGAAGGTATGTGTGTGGAATTGTAGAGGACTGGGAGGGCCCTTTACAATTTCCCAACTTAAGAAATCCATAAGTGTAACGCCCCGTATTTTATTAATAAAGGAAAATACTAGCTTTTAGTTTAAGCTAGCCTTTATTAATAAATATTCATGTTCAAGTCCGAGTTTATCAGCTAGTCAGATTCCATGTTCGACTATTAGTCGATATGATGTTCGGTTTACTTATTTTAGTAACCGAATAAGTTTTCCAGATTTAATTCCGATTCATTTAATTAATGAGTCCGGAATTAATTATTCAGTCAGCGACATTTTGTCAGTTTTTCAGTATAAATCATATTTTAGTTCCGATATTATTTTCGGAATTAATTATTTTCAGTCAGTTCAGTCGAAATTACCGGAAAATATTTTCGACGTACCGTTCACGATCAAAATAATTTTGGTAATTAAGTATTATGCTTAATTGAATAATTAAGCAAATTATGGTGATTAATTGGTAATTAATCTCATATATCTAGGTAAGGCCGTGAGTAAATTCAAGCTAAGGCCGTGCGTATGCATATTTATGTGCTATGTGTAAGTGTTAGTCATGTTTGATTCAAGTTCATGTGCTAGACCGTGTGCTCCATGAGTGAGTGCATTGGAGATTCGGTCCATTTCATGTTCTAATTACCGTGCATGTGTTAATGCATTGTCCTAAGCATCCGTGCCCAACGTTTTCATAAAGACCGTGCACCACATTTGGCCTTTTGTGGGTAAGTGTTCTGTTATCATCCGACTCGACAAGACGCTGTTAAGAGGTTTTAAGCATCCTATTAAATGCGATTAAACTGTTAAACCGACATGAATCAGAACCGCACCGATCAACACCAAAGAACCGGTCTGAACCACCAAAGACCGAAGTGATCAACGATTACCGAGGTCAACATCCACCGAGGACAACATGAACCGAGGTCGTCACCTCCTTAAGCAGGTGACAAGGCATCTACGAGAGACTCTCCTGCTCCACAAGATCTGTCATCATTTACGTGGGGCCCCCTGCCTCAAACCGCCCATAAAAAGCCACTTTATTCAAAAAGTAGTACACGGATCCCAATGTATCAATCCGAAACTACTATAAATAGCGGACCTATGACAACTGTAAGGGGATCGATCTTTTTTTCTCAACAAATTACCGAACTGTAAACCCTTTACTAAGCAACACGTAAAAGCCCATCACGGCTCTTCACCTCGGTTCACCTCGGACCGGGGCCATTGTTGATTCAATCTTACATGCTTTACGTTCAAATCATTCCAAATTACTCATTATTCACTTAAATCATCAATTACATCGTTGTTAACAATCACATAACAACATGTTCCAAGGATTCCATCCTCCTTGTCATGTAGCACATTTTGTCCCATTTGTCCTCAAATATTCGTGCCATCATTTGTATTGTTGTGCATGTGAGCTAGTGCATTTTGCCTCAAATGCCGTGCATATGTGGGTGTTTTGACCGAGCCTCACTCGTCATTGTGTCTTGGCTTCACGTGAGTATGGGGGCAAGAGGAAGAGCATGTGTTACACTTGTCCAAGCTTTGACCATTCTTGTTATTTTTTTTCCCCATGCATTCGGCCTTATACATAAGGGAGTGTTGGAGGATTCTCCATCTTCTTTCCTCGCATAATTTCATAGTGCCGAGAGAGTTTGGTGAGTGTGGAGTGTTAGTGCCGCAAGCCTCGAGTCATCGCTACGTCCGCGAGCCATCACGCGTCCAGCCGTCGCTACCGTACGCGAGCAGCATCCACCGTACGCGAGCAGCACTCGTACGCGAGCCGCGAGTATCGCCCGCGCAGCAGCAGCACGTCGGTGATCCGAGTACGAAACACACGCACGCACGCGGAGGGACGACCGAGTACGGGAGTTCGAGCATTTAACCTCTTGAGCTTTATAAGAGGTAAACTCCCGTCGACTATTGACCGTTAGTATCATGTTTATGAAGATTAGTTTTTATTTGGTCATGCATGCTTGTATTGAGTAGTCGTAGCCGTTGCCGTACCGCCATGTCATGTTATAAGTTATATGCTCCGAATCATGTTATGATTTTCATGGAATTCTCCGAATAATCCTCGCATACTTA
>CACSLK010013932.1:1564995-1578909 GCA_902706635.1 Striga hermonthica | reverse complement strand
AGAACATGAACAGTACCAGAAAGTGGAATTCATGGTAATCTCGTGGCTACTTAATTCCATTTCAAAGGACATTGTAGGAGCTTTCATGTATGTCAAAAATGCCAAGCAGCTCTGGGACGAGTTAGCAGAGAGATATGGAGAGTCCAACGGGCCTTTAAGGTACAAATTACAAAAGGAAATTGCTACTTTTGCACAAGGCTCGCTATCTGTTACTGAATATTACACAAAATTAAAATGTCTTTGGGATGAATATAGTTGCCTCATATCAGTACCTAATTGTGAGTGTGGGTCTGGGAAAGCTTTCAATGAGTTGGACATGGAAATTAAGCTTATGCAGTTCATCATGGGGTTGAATGAAGTGTTTGAGCCAGTCAAAAACCAGATTTTGTTGTTTGATCCCTTACCAACTGTAAACAAGGCATACTCCATGATCTTGAAGATTGAAAAACAGAAAGGAATTAATGCTGTCATGAATCAGTTTGAGAACTCAGCCATGATGGTGAAAGGAAACTTTGGAAGAGGAACAGGGAGAGGACAAGGCTTTGGTAGAGGAAATGCAGGGAGAAACACCTTTGGACAACAGTTTAACAATGTGCCAAAAGGTAGAGGAGGCCCTAAGTTGTCAAAGGAAGAGAGAGCCAAACTTTTCTGTACTCACTGTGGGTACAATGGACATGAGATTCAAGGGTGTTTCAAATTAAACGGTTATCCAGATTGGTTTAAGGAGCTAAAGGAGCAAAGACAACACCAAAGTGTTAACATGGCTGAAAAGGATGACTCTACTAAAGCAGATTCAGAGACAAGATCTCAGCACAGTGACTCATCATCTGACATTGGATCTATCATTGAAAAGGAAGTGGCTAAGTATCTGTCCAAGAGACACAACTCAGAGCTGCACACTTACTCACACTTTGCCAAATTGTCTGAAGATGAGGAAGATTATGCCTTCTCCATGATAAGCAAAGCTGCTAAGGGAAGTTGGGTTATTGATACAGGTGCAAGTAAGCACATTTGTTGTGATGAGGACCTAATGTGCAACAAATCAGAGATACCAGCTCCTATTCTGGTAAATCTACCAGATGGCTCCAAAATGAAGGTAACTCAGGTGGGTGAGGTCAGATTTAACAATCAGATTGTACTCAAGGATGTATTGTTCATACCAGAATTCAAACACAATCTCCTCTCTGTGGGTCAATTGGTTGAAAAGAATGGGTTGTGTTTCAGTTTCACAAATGCAGGATGCAAATTACTAGACACAAAGGAGAGACTTGTTATTGCAGTTGGTAAAGCTATAGGAGGACTATATGTCATAGACTCAGAAGGAGTGTATATTAATGCAGTGGATGAAGAGACACACAACAATGAAGAACTGTCTTTATGGCATAAAAGACTTGGACACAGTTTAGTGCATTGTTTGAAACATTTGCCTTTTGTCAAGGGTACATGCTCTAAGGAGGAATTAGGTTTATGTGACATATGTCACAGATCAAAGCAACCAAGGCTGGCATTTCCCACTAGCAGCATTCACACCAAAGGAAAGTTTGAGCTTATTCATGTAGATGTCTGGGGTCCACACAATGAAGAATCTTTATTAAATGTCTCCTACATGCTCACAATTGTGGATGATTTCACTAGAGCCACCTGGATATACCTTATGAAGTATAAATTTGAAACAGTTACTCATCTGAGGTCATTCATCAAAATGGTTAAGGTGCAGTTTGATGTGAATATCAAACAGATAAGGACTGATAATGGCAGTGAATTTGTTAATGGAGAAGTGCACAACCTGCTGAGGGAAAATGGTATGCTTCATCAGAGAACTTGCCCTCATACTCCACAACAAAATGGAGTTGTGGAAAGAAAACACAGATCCATACTTGAAGTGGCAAGATCACTCTCATTTCAGGCTGACCTGCCTAAATTTCTTTGGCCATATAGTTTGATGGCTGCAGTACAGATCATTAATACTTTGCCAAGTGAAAGACTTGGTTGGAAATGTCCATTTGAATTGCTGCATGGGGTTACACCAACTTATGGGATGTTCAGAGTCTTTGGGTGCTTATGCTATGCAAATAAGCTTGATCCACACAGAAAGAAGTTTGATGAAAGAGCAATAGCTTATGTATTCTTGGGATATGTGTCAGGCACAAAGGGATACAGGGTTTATAACATTCAAACTAAGGAGGTTTCCATCACCAGAGATGTTATTTTCTATGAGGATAAATTTCCTTTTTCTCAACTGCAAACACATAATGCTATGCAGTCCCATAACATACCTTTGCCAGTTATTCTTATTCATGATGACACTGAAGAACCAGCTGCACCTACTGCCACACCAGTTATTGCAACACCCACTGCTACACCACCAAACACTCAACCACAGAGACAAAGCAACAGAATAAGGAAACCACCAAGTTGGATGGCTGATTATGTCACTGAACTGCCTCAGGATAAAAAGATAAACACCTTTTTCTCTGTGGTAAGTCAGACCACTTCAGAACCTACATTTTATGAACAGGCTATTAAGGATCAGAGATGGGTGCAAGCCATGCATAAGGAGTTACAAGCCCAAGAATCAAACCAGACTTGGATTTTGACCACACTGCCACATGGCAAGAGAGCAATAGGGTCTAAATGGGTATATAAAATCAAGAGACACCCTGATGGAAGCATTGACAAGTTCAAAGCCCGGTTGGTGGCAAAGGGATATCTACAAAGAGAAGGGATTGACTTTGTAGATAGCTTCTCTCCTATTGCAAAACTTGTATCTGTTAGATTACTTATAGCCCTTGCTACTCAAAACAAGTGGGAACTACATCATATTGATATTAACAATGCTTTCCTTCATGGTTTTTTGGAGGAGGAGGTTTACATGAAGCCACCAAAAGGATATGCAAAAGCAAAGGCAGGAGAAGTATGTCTGCTCAAAAGAAGCCTATATGGATTGAAGCAAGCTAGTAGGCAGTGGAATATAGAGTTTTCAGAAAAGCTCATTTCTTTTGGCTTTCAGCAATCATCACATGACCACTGCTTGTTCTTTAAACATTCAAAAACTGGAGTCCTTGCTTTGCTCATCTATGTAGATGATGTGTTGATTACAGACACATGCTTGCAGGACATACAACATCTTAAGCAATATCTTGATGATCTATTCACCATCAAGGACTTGGGGCAGGCAAAATACTTCCTTGGCTTAGGGATTTTCAGAACAAATGAAGGCACTTACCTCAGTCAAAGGAAATATATTCTTGACATGGTTCATGACTTGGGTCTGGAGAACTCAAAAGCCTCTATCACTCCTTTACCTGCTGGCATTAACCTATCTTCCTTGGAATCAACTTTGTATGATAAACCAGAGACCTACAGGACTTATTGGTAGACTTCTCTACTTGAATTTGTCTAGAGCAGACATTTCCTATGCCATTCAGCAGCTCAGTCAATTTGTACAAGCTCCTTCACAAGCTCATTGGAATGCAGCAGTTCACCTGGTTAAATATTTGAAAGGAAGTCCTACTCTTGGTCTATACTATGCAGCCCTGCCTTCAACTACATTTGAAGCATTTTGTGATGCTGATTGGGGAAGCTGCACAGCTACAAGGAAATCTTTGACTGGCTACTGTGTTTTCTTGGGGAACTCATTAATTTCATGGAAAACAAAAAAGCAGAAGACTGTTTCTCGTTCTTCAGTTGAAGCTGAGTACAGATCTATGGCAACTACAGTCTGTGAGTTGCAATGGCTGTCCTACTTAGCTAAAGATCTCAATCTATCTGTTTCTACTCCAATCACTCTTTGGTGTGATAATCGAGCGGCTCTCCACATCACAGCAAATCCAGTCTTCCATGAGCGCACAAAACATCTAGATATTGATTGCCATGTGGTCAGAAACCAGTTTAAAGAAGGCTTCATTGCTCCCAGACATATCTCCTCTTCCTTGCAACCGGCAGATTTGTTTACCAAAGCCCTTGGAGGCCCTGATTTTCGAAGATTTCTCTTCAAGCTGGGAATGCACGTCAACCGTCACATTCCCGCTTGAGGGGGGNNNGTTGACTTGTTGATATGCTACAGATTATGGATCGAGTTTTGGTTGATGCATGAAGACATGCAGCTTATATTTTTTCTCTTTGTTCTGTCATTTTAAGTAGTGAAAGAGTTGTAAGTCACTTATAAAAATCGTATAGCACTTTAATGCTTTGTTTTAGCTTTATTTTCCCACACACGTGAGTTCACACGTGTTGCTTAGTAAGTGGGGATTATGGAATTTTGCATGTTAAGTACGTTTAAGGGGATTGAACTCTTTTTTCTGTAACCTCAAGAGCTTGAAGCTCATTATCAATGGCGATTTGATTTTCAACAGAACTCTCTCGATCGGTTTTCATTTTTCTTTATCCTACAACCAAATCTATATTTATATTTACTAATGAGATGTCCATTAAATAAAGTGAATCGCTATTTACCGTCCCCTTTTACTACTCACCGTCCCTAATTACGTTTTTGCCCTTTATACTATCTCTCTACTTTCTCTCTCTACTCTTTCCCTCTCGACCATTTACGACTCTTTTGACCGTCAAAAAAATTTCGAAAAAATCCGAAAAAAGTACCATGACATCGGCAAGACATTGAAGATTGACTATGTATTTTCTTTCTATATTTTTACTTTATAAATAATTTTTATTTTTTTTCTATTTTTTTTGCGCGTCCGGACGAAACTTCCGGACGCACCATGGGGTGTCCGGACGGTGAGTAGTAATTGGGCAAAAACGTAATTGGTGGGACGGTGAGTAGTAAAGGGGACGGTAAATAGTAATGCCCATTTGTACATGATTAAATACTATATATAATTATTCCGCACAAATAAAAAAAAGAATTAATTAACTAAATATTTGCCTACCCATCAATAACAGTAATGCTCCCTTATTAATATCACCAATGTGTACATACCACATAAACAGTGGACATATTAACATGTATCCACCGTGAATACGTGAGCATTAGTGCCATCAATAATATGCATGACTAAAACCTAAAGTTTAATAGAGCCGTTGATGTTCTCCCGTTAAAATCTCGGACTCCTCTCCTCCACTTGAGCCGCCATTAATTCCAAAGGCTCTCCTTTCAAATTTCAAATTTCAAAAGACTCCAACTTTACAGCCGTTCACTCCAATCCCCCCTTTCTCTCTCCACCATCTGCACACACACACACATATATATATATATACTCATCGTCCCCAATCCCAACCAAAGCTTCTCATTCTCCATTCCAATTTTCTCTCTCTTTCAACCCATTCAAGAGAATCCAAAAGAGAGAGAACACACATCGTCAAAAAATTCCGACGAAAATGCGTGAGATTCTTCATATTCAGGGCGGCCAGTGCGGAAACCAGATCGGCTCCAAATTCTGGGAGGTCGTGTGCGCCGAGCACGGCATCGACGCCACCGGGCGCTACCATGGGGACTCAGATCTGCAGCTCGAGAGGGTCAACGTCTACTACAACGAAGCTGGCGGCGGCCGATTTGTGCCCCGTGCGGTGCTCATGGATCTCGAGCCCGGGACCATGGACAGCATCCGATCTGGGCCCTACGGGCAGATCTTCAGGCCCGATAATTTCGTGTTCGGGCAGTCGGGGGCCGGGAACAACTGGGCCAAGGGGCATTATACGGAGGGTGCCGAGCTGATTGATTCGGTGCTTGATGTTGTCAGGAAGGAAGCCGAGAATTGTGATTGCCTGCAAGGTATTTGATAATTTGCCAGTTCTACATTTTTTTAATTTTTTTTTGGGTATCGGATGATGAATGGTGTTTGTTTGTGCTGATATATAGTTTCTCCAACAATTGATTTGTTATCGGAACTTGTATTATGCGGATCTGTGTTTTCGATAAATCAATTATCCATATAGCCATATTCCTCGAAATTGTTTATAACTTAATTGATCTTTTCCCTTTCTATTGCTTCCATTAACCGGATCTTTTCCAACCCCATGGCTGTGTTGTTCCTGTTAACTATGAAATTGTATTTATAGTTTCCTTAGAGCAATATGCGAATAGCAAATACCGTTTTATCTCGTCTGAAGTGAAAAATATAAAAGTAATCCAATCCTTACATTCTCTGTACAGAATATATATGATGATGCACTTGTCGTTCTTAGTGGATAATCTATAAAATGTTATGCAGGTTTCCAAGTGTGTCATTCCTTGGGAGGTGGCACCGGGTCCGGGATGGGGACTCTATTGATCTCGAAAATAAGGGAAGAATATCCAGACAGGATGATGTTGACTTTCTCTGTGTTCCCATCACCAAAAGTCTCCGACACAGTCGTGGAGCCTTACAACGCCACATTGTCCGTGCATCAGCTCGTGGAGAATGCTGACGAGTGCATGGTTCTTGACAATGAGGCCCTTTACGACATTTGCTTCAGAACACTTAAGCTAACAACTCCCAGCTGTAAGTCCCCTTAAATCAATTTCCCTTGTCAAAGACTTTTGTTTGCTGTGATTTCAATGGAATGTAGCTAGTAATGCCATATCCATTAATGGTTCGTAATGGCTGGATGACGATCGTATTTAGTCAGAAACAAATCCGCTCAACATTACAAAAGTTGCTTAAATTTGACCAGATGAATCATTTTTCTTGAGTTTTTTGTGGCTGTGTTGTGCTTTCCTTTACTACATTTGCTTCTGGACACTTAAGCTCGCAACTCCCCAGCTGTGTAAGTCACCTCAAATTAATTTCCCTTGTCAAAAGGCTTTTGTTTTCTGTGATTTCCAATGGAATAATATAGCTAGTAATGCCCATATCCATTAATGGTTTCATAATGGCTTGATGTCGATCATATTCAGTCAGGAACAAATCCGCTCCTAACATCACAAAAAAATGCTTAAATTTGACCAAATGAATCATTTTTTTTTTTGAAATGTGTTTATGGATATTTTCTGCTTTCCTTGTAGAAAATATGTAACAAAAGATGCAGTATTTAACTATTTTTATTATTTATTGAACAGTTGGTGACCTGAACCATTTGATCTCTGCAACCATGTCCGGCGTCACGTGCTGCCTGAGGTTCCCCGGTCAACTCAACTCCGACCTCCGAAAGCTAGCGGTCAACTTGATCCCTTTCCCCCGACTCCACTTCTTCATGGTTGGGTTTGCCCCACTCACGTCTCGTGGGTCCCAGCAATACCGAGCCTTGACTGTCCCTGAGCTGACCCAGCAAATGTGGGACGCCAAAAACATGATGTGTGCAGCTGATCCGCGCCATGGCCGCTACTTAACAGCCTCAGCCATTTACCGGGGGAAGATGAGCACTAAGGAAGTTGACGAGCAGATGCTGAACGTGCAGAACAAGAACTCGTCCTACTTTGTTGAGTGGATTCCTAATAATGTGAAGTCGACCGTTTGTGACATTCCCCCAACTGGTCTCAAAATGGCTTCGACTTTCATCGGGAACTCGACTTCGATCCAGGAGATGTTTCGGAGGGTGAGTGAGCAGTTTACAGCTATGTTTAGGAGGAAGGCTTTCTTGCATTGGTACACAGGGGAAGGTATGGATGAGATGGAGTTCACGGAGGCTGAGAGCAATATGAATGACCTTGTTGCAGAGTATCAGCAGTATCAAGAGGCGACTGCAGATGAGGAAGATGAGTACGAGGAGGATGAGGAGGCGGTATATGGAGAATGAGTGAGTTTTCGGCGGGATAAAGTATGATCTGGCTATGATGGTATTGGTGTGTGTGTGTGTGTCTCTTCCTCCTTTCTTGTAGTTTCTAGATTTAGTTGCTTTGTTCTTTTTGGAATTGGATGTAATCTCTACTTCCTGTTGCCTGCAATACTCTGAAATATTTATTATGTTTTCATTTGAATCAATTTTTTTTTTGGGCGGTTAAAGTTATTTTGCAGTTCTGAATTTTGTTTCCAGCATTGTTTTGTTGGTAATTAATTTGGTATTGGTGGTACTTTTCGAGTTTTTTTGGTAGCATTATTCTTTACAGGGTGGCTCAAATTTTGCCAATTCTGCTTTCTATGATCTTGATGAGAATCCCCAGAGAAATTTACCTTGTGTCTTCTGCCTTTGGTTAATATGTTTCGGCCGACTAGGCCATCATTGGGTTTGTCTGTCTAACAAGGCCGAGTGGCTGACCCGAGTCTGCTCCTAAGGTTTAAACAAGGCTGAAGCTCAACAATGATGGTCATTGACTGCTATTATATTTCAGTATTTTCCGAGTCTGATATGATACTCCTTCCATAAATGATAAAACCATTCAAGACATTGACAAAAAATGCACATATCTGAACTTACCACTACCGAGAGAATGTGAAATGACTTAAATTGTACAGAGTTATCAACCTATGGTCCTATATCATGAGTTGAAGCCTGAAGGTTTGAACTTTGAACTGAATGTGAACGTGTACGATTCAACTAACTGCAATCATCGGTAGGGTCGAATTAGCCGTAAAATTGATCAAGTGGAGTAGTGCGGCCGATAGCTAATGAAGCATAACATTATAAGGTGTTGATAGTGTGTTTTGAGCATACGATCTAAGAATCTTGTAAGACTTTTTAAAATCTCAACTAAAGATCTCGAGACTTTTAAAAGTGTTAAAAAGTCTAAATTAAATAAACCATGATCTAAAATATATAACAACATACCCAGTATATTCCCAACGGATTGGGGTCTGGGATCAGTTGTACGCAGACCTTACCCTTGTAATTATACAAGGAGACTGTTTCCGTAGCGACCCAAGGTGCATTGCGTCGTTTGATATAAAAAAAAATCAAAATTAAGTTTAATTGTCATATTTTAATTTTGCACCAAATATCTTTTTGTTTCAAATGCAATTTAATCATCATACTTTCAAAAACTAGTACGTGACCCGTGCGATACACGATGAAAAATACTACAATTGTATTATAGTTAAAATTATAAATACCAATAATCATGATTTACTCATATTTTCAAAATCGGACCGGAACGAATAGTCTGACCGAGTGGACCGCGAACCGATATATCGATCCATCCGGTTTATTTAAATAAAATTTTTGTTTGTGAAACGATCAACACTAGTCGCTTGAACTGGTAGGATTTGTACGATTTTTAAATAAATTTTGTAACATTTAAATTTATTTTTAATATGAATAAAAATACACATTTAAATAAAATGAATATTAATTAATATTAATAAATTAAATCATGGTCTAACCAATAATGTATTGATTAAATAACTTGATCGGTTCAATCATGGTCCGGTTCTAAGAATTTTGATTTACCATACATTAATAAAAGTTGTAATGCATTATCATCCAATTTACTTAAATTTTAATAAAATGATATATATATATATATATATATCATTGAACATATTTTCATAAAATTATTCTTGGAGCTTGGATTATGTTACATTTATGGTAATAAAGTATTTTCAATATTAAAGTTTGTATAGTTTCAATAATCGATTTTACATACTCGTGACCAAAGATCAACCCTAGCTAGTTGTGACATTGTTTTGAACTATTTAAATATCACAATTTCGCCGTTAGTCGGGGCTACGGTGTTCTCGCCCTTCCAGGTAGTTTATGCCGCGCAACCGCGCGGTCCTTCGGAGTTGGTCGCGTTGCCGTCTTCCACAGGTGTCGACCGACGTGCTTCGGATCTCATTCGGATTTGCAGGAGACCCATGCCTCGGCTAGTGCTCGATTGGAGACGACTACGGCCTCTTATAAGCGTTAGGATGGCGCTTGCCGCCGGCATGTCGAGTTCGAGAGGGATGAACGTTTTATGCATAAGATTTATCGAAATTTTTACGTCATCTACCACGCTCTACATCAAAATGCCAAACAACACGAAAATCTCAATACGTCTCGGCCACCAAAATATGGTCACAACGTTGGCAGGGGTTAGCAAGAGGCAATGATGGAACCAGACCTACAATGCTAATTGTGATTTTGAAAAACTTCATAGAATATATACTACCAAAACTTATGACTCCAATGCAGATCGTAGAAAACAAAAAAAGTTACACTGATAAAAGTTTTTCCGAATGGGAGAGCTAGCTGTTGGAGGTTCGACTTAGTTCTATTTAATTTTATTTTGTTGTTCATAATAAATTAATGATTTTTAGGGTTGTAGGTTATGTGTAAGAATGCATCTAGCTAGAGTATCATCTGGTCATTAGGTACGGTTATTTCTTGTGGTTAAATAGTACTACCTCCTGTTCATTATAAATGTCGTTTTGACTTTTGTGATTCATCCATTTTATTATGTATCTAGACATTAATATGTCTAGATACATAACAAAATGGATGAATAAAAAAAGTCAAAACGACATTTATAATGAATAAGAGGGAGTTTCAGAGATTTTTAGGCTGGGCAGAATTCTTCCAGATGTATCATAGGCAGCTGTAGGCTACATGGGATCCACCCTGAGGGGTACGGTTATTACCTTTAGCACGAACTTGAGTCGAGCTCGAGTCGATATTATGCATTGTCGAGCGGCTCGATATATATGTTAAATTGTTAAAAAAAATACCCCTTATATATATTTAAATAGTATAACACGTGTGCTTAATGGTAATTTTACTTTTCTACTTAAAAATTTTCGAGCCGAACTCGAATCGAGCTCGAGCATTTCGATTTTGGGTCGAGCTCGAGCATTTCGATTTTGGGTCGAGCTCGAGCCATTGTATTTTCTTATCGAGTCGAGCTCGAGCAGCTAAAAAAAATTCAATCCTACTTGATAAAGTCAATGCTCGACTTGTTTGCTAATTGTAAGGCACATACTTTTGCTAGGTCACTGAAAAAATCAACATAGAAAGATCAAATCTACAGATTATCAGCACACGATATCACATGGAACAGCGGTTTAAGAATAACAAAGTTTGGCAGAATTGTAACTTGACCGCCCAATCATAAGGTTGTTTCATTTCCCCATTATCAAGCAGAATAGGCATTATGGTCTCATAGGGTCATACAATTAATAAACATAAAAACTCAAATAAATATAACAATATTTATATAAAGATTATTTGATTTACTAAAAACATGTATCTAGTATTTTACTGAAATATTAAATAAGTTTGATGAAAAAAATCAATTTGTAATCTAAGTCGTAGATTAAATTATGGTTTATTTGTATTTATTTGTACACTTTGTCATAAAAAAAGGCATATTATTTTACTTAACAAAAAATAAAAAATAATTTAAATTTGTAAAATTATATTAAAAATTTAATAATATTAATTAATATATATTTTGTCAAAATTATGTATTAATATACTTAATACACAAAATAATAATGTTGGATCCGTATAATGTTGTCCGGAGAGAATTGCGACTTCAAAATAAATCTCCGATATGTTGGGAAAATATAAGTGTAAGATTTTACTTGTATCAAAGATTGAACGAGTTTGAGAAACAGTTTAAATAAAACGTGTATTTATTTTTTACTACCTCAATCTAAGTTTTGAGATCATACTTCATCATACTTGCTTCACTTTTTTCCCTTTTGTTTTTTTCCCTTTTGTTAAACTTTGATGGGTTTCAAAACCGTTTGAGTACCGTGAAATCAATTTGAGTTTCGTGTTTCTCCTATTTTGGAATGTGTTTTCTCCACTTGTAAAAGTTGTAGTTTTTGTTGTGAGTATGTTCTGTGTTTCTAGTGTATGTTATAGGCGACGGGTCAGGCCTCTCACTAGACTCAACTTTACACCTAATGTTTTCAAATATTTGGTTACTTCTAGATGTAATTATGATAGTTTGTAGGCTATAGGCCTCTCACTAGACTCAACTTTACACCTAATGTTTCAACTATTTGGCTTCTTCTAGATGTAATTATGATAGTTTCTGTTGTTTCCAAAAAAAAAAAAAAGAAAATCGAATTTATTAACCTTTTCATAATTTCGCTGCTAACGGTCAACATTTCCAACATGTTCACTACTTCAATTCATGTGTTATTATTATCTTCTTCTTTTTTGTTTTCATAATGAAATAGATCATAAGTACAAAACCTTTTATAACAAGTGATTAAAACTGAACATCTCATATATCATCTCAAATGCGTAAAGCAAGTGTGTTAAGTGTTAACTTAAAATAGCTAAGCTGGGGCCTGGGGAGACAGGGCCTGGGGAGACATAATCACATAAAGACCGTCGATTTTAATTTATATACACAGACCAAAGACGATCAATCGTCCCTATAAATATCACAAGATGCCAACACTACACATCCATGTTAGTAAAATTCTGTCGCTCATGCCACCACAAAAGCACTAGACGAACCTTTAAAATGCTTAATCGGTCCCAAAAGGTGCTTCGCAGCACCAAAATGCCTAATTCTGTAAATACCCAGCTCAGCTTCTCTTGGTATTAGCCACTCGATCGCTGCATAGCTCCTGGCACTGAGTTTCGAAGGTCTCCACCACTTAAACCGAAGGCAAAAATCATCGTCATCATAAACGGGCAGCCAAGTGTCCTTCTTTTTGAAAATCTCCACCAATGCAAACGTGCCTTCAGTCATGAGGTCATTCCTCGGGCAGGCTGACCAGAAAACGACGGTCACATTTTCGCCTCTTTTGAAGGTTGAATTTTGGGGCACGTCTAAGCTGACATCACCGAAATTCACGCCGATTGGAGTTGCATCCATCACGACTGGGCTGAGAAGGCTGATCTGCTTGTCTAAGAGATCGGGGGGTTGTGGGCCCGGCTCAACAGGCTGGCCGCTGACGAGGGCTGATGCAAGCTTCTTGAATTCCTGTATGTAGCCACTGAGAGTGTGTGGGCCATACAGAGTGGAGGCGCCCTGGAAGTTAATCGAGAGTCCCATAGGTTAGAGATTGAGAAGTGTATTTATATGATTCGCCAAAAAAGCGTATTTGTATACAAATATATCCACCTAAAATGAGTTTTTTTTTTGTTAACCATGATTAATTTTTTTAAAAAAAATGGTATATTTAGTTGTTAGTGGGAGTTTTGAGTTAATACTACAATAATATTTAAAATAAAATATTTAAAGTTGATTTGATTTAAAAGTAGGGGAGATGTGATAAGTGATGGTTAGTTAAAATTATGTAAGTGGATGAATAGTTAATTAAAGTTGATGTGATGTATAAGAATAATTAGTTGATATTAGTTAATTGTATTTATAATATTGAAGATAGTGGGGTTGAGTTAGATTTAGAATATGAATCGAGTATAGATTGAGTTACGTTATACACAAACACACCCTGAGAATTTCTGAAAAATAGAACGAGGAATTCATGGTCATGGTAGAAAAGTATGTTGCCTGTTTACTAATTGCAAATATTGTGTGGTTTTAACATATTCTGGAATGGAACACGATATTTGACTTAATTCTATAGTATGGCTTTGAAATGTCAGAAGAAGAATAAAATGAATTTTATAGGCAATAAGTAGAGTTGAAATGAATAACAAATGACACATGATGTTCATCCATTTGGACGAGGAATGTCGAGTTAAAATGTCAGAAAGTAAGAAAAAAAAATCACATTTTCTTTCATTTGGTTATATGTTGGTTTTTGATCGGCCTTATTCATTTGGCTATAGGTTGTTTTTTACTCGGTTAATCATACTCCAAAACCCTTGTGTTCTAAGCAACTTTTCATAATTTTTTTTCATAAATATTCTAGTCTCAATATTTTGTTTCCCTAACAGAAAATATATGGAGAGGTATGACGTCAGAATCTCCCAAAACCACACATTATCTGCAAGGCTATCGTCTAATTTTTGCAAAGATATCCTTTTCACCCAAAAAAAGTTAAAAAACCATGCAGATTTTATACTCGTATTACTATTACCAAACTTACCTCATATCTCTGTATCTGGTACTCTTCGAATGTTGTCACATACTGTGAATATGTATTTGTCAGGCCAGCTATGACTACATGTATATTGCTACCAAACTTTTTG
>CACSLK010013932.1:1542596-1559758 GCA_902706635.1 Striga hermonthica | reverse complement strand
GAATATAAATTTCTATTTAATTTTATCTATTCTTTTCTTAATCTTGCCAATACAATTAAATAAATAAAAAGCAATTCTTAAAACACATTTTTAAATAAAATGTAATGTTCATCGACTTGTATATTTTAAATGACAATTATTTATCACAATTACTTAAGTTATTGAATTTTATTTACATTCACTACAATCTCCCTATATATTAATTCAGAACGCGCTGAGCCTACGTGGTTGTTTTAGATGCTTCGGAATCCTATGTGGCAAAATTATATGCTTCGTTATTAGGCTTGGGTAAATTTTAATTTAATTTCAAACCAAAAATAATTAGGTTTGGATTACCATAAATATCTTAATTATTTATGGTCATGTTACATGTATTAATTGCATTTTAATATCATTCCTTATTATAATTATTGAATTGTATATATATTTTAAAAGTTAATAACTTTTGTATTTTTTATCCGTTTTACATATGTAATATATCAAATTAATCTTCTTTTGATGAGCTTCGATTTAACATCCATATTGTATGTATTAAAAAAATAATCTATATTTATCTTTATAATAATAATAAAATTATTTTTAATATTAATTAGAAAAATAAAATTATTTATCAACTAATATATTTATATTTCAAGTAGTTATATGATATAAGTTATAAAAACTAATATAATATAATACATGTAAGTCACAAGTAACACATATCATTCTAAAATATTAAGTAATATATTTGTTTTGTAAAAAAGTAAACTAAATTTAATATAGTTTTCTTATTAATTTTAAAATTTAAGAATAATTTTTTAACAAGCACCCGTGTAATCCACGGGTGTTGTACTAGTTTTAACAATATTTTGTTATTCCACAAAAATATTGTTTTCTACTCTTTTAACTCATTTATCCATTTATTTAAATGTAAATATGGTTTGTTCATACCTGATAGATACACAAATCAATAATCTCTAAACTATATATATGTTCACGAATTACATCGTGTAGCATCCTTCTCAATTTTTTACATTTTATGACAGCAAGATGAGTTTGTGAGGAAAAATTAGAAGATGAAAGAAGGTAGCTAATCATACTAGTATTATTACCCGTGCAAATGCACGGGACATATTAAAAGAAGTTGATGTAAAAAAACAAAGTACAATCTTTTTTTTTTTCCGGAGCGATAGAGGAATTATATATAAGCCAAAATGAACACCGTTCAAATACAAACGAGGCAACCTGCCCAATACACCTAGAAAAGAAGACTAAAATGAGAGGACACACCCTAAGGTGGCCTAGAGACAACTCAACAACTGACAAAGAGAACAATAACAGACCACTGCTCAAAGCCTAGTCCACTATCCCGCTCCAAACTCAAACAAAACAAACTAAGAAAGAACACTAAACAAACCACAAGAAAAACAAAAGCCTAAAAAGCAACCAACAAACCACATAGAACCAAATTAAGATTGCAAAGTCTTCAGATCACTGAACTCCATCCAGGCAAGGTGAGCTTTGCTGACCACCACATGGATTGGAAGTTTGATACCTTCAAAGATCCAGAGATTTCTGGATTTCCACAACCACCACAGCAGGTAAGTTGTGAGCTGAATCCTCTCCTCAGTTACCTTAGTCTTGTTGACAGAGCATAAGTGCCACCACCATGATCTAAAAAGACCCCTTCTGAGTCCACTTCTTCCCATTTAACTGGACTTAGCTTCCACATCAATTGTGCTCTAGAACAATGGAAGAAAATATGTTCTATGGTCTCTGGAGCACTACCACAACCACTGCAGATAACATCAATGTCAATTCCCTTTTGGGCCAGTTTAACTTTCACAAGAAGAGTGCCAGTCACACATTTCCAGATGAAGTGCTTTATAGTTTTCTTGATTTTCAAATTCCAAGTCCTGATCCTAGCTTTTTTAATGCAAGAAAGGTTCCTGCTGCTACCTGGAATATCAAAGTGAAGAATTTTCTGTTTGATCAAGAAATCATATGTTGAAGAGACAGAGAAGTGACCCTTCTTTTCTAAGCACCAGAAAATCCTGTCCTTTTTAGATGGATTCAATGTATGGATATCAAGAATTGCTCTGCTGTCAGCTTCACCAAAGAGATGGTTCACCAACCATGAGTTCCATCTGAGTCCATTGTCCTGTATCAGCTCCTTGACCCATGTGATGTGGCCTTGTGCAATGCTCAGAAGAGATGGCTTGGTAAGGGGCATGCTTGGGATCCAGTTAATATCATTGATTCTAGTAGATGCCCCATCATTGATTTCAGTTCTCATACCTTGAGAAAGAATAGGCAGGCAATCTAACCATGAGTTCCAGATCCAGGAGCCGTTTTAAGTTTTAGAAATGTCAAATATAGAGCAGTTTGGAAAATATCTGCTCTTGAGAACCTGGCTCACAAGCAAATTAGGCTGAGTCACCACTCTCCAAAGTTGTTTGCATATGAGGGCCTTATTGAAAGAACTGATGTCCTTGAAGCCTATGCCCCCATCTGATTTTTAAATTGAGAGAAGATGCCAAGCTTTCCAGTGCAGTCCAGCCTCTTGAGTATCCCCTTTACTCCACCAGTAATTTGCACTCAATCTAGAGATGTCGTTGCAGACAGAAGTTGGTAGTTTAAAGCAGGACATTGTAAACACTGGTAAGGCATTGATGACAGCCTTAATTAACACCTTCTTGCCAGCAACTGAGATCATCTTATTCTTCCAACTCGAAAGTTTAGCTTTTACTGAGTCTAAGACATAAGAGAATACTTCTGATTTTGATCTGCCAATCCCTAGAGGGAGGCCCAAATATCTGGTAGAAGAATGCAGTTGAATACCAGCCATAATAGCACAAACTTGATTCTGAGCAGTGAGAGAGGTGTTTTTGCTAAAAAATGCAGATGATTTTTGGATGTTCACTCTTTGGCCTGTAAATAACCTGTACCTCTCCAACTAATTCATCAATTCCTGAGCTTGATTAATTTCAGCTTTGCAAAAGAACAAGGCATCATCTGCAAAGAGTAGGTGAGATAATGTTGGGCCATTCTGTGACAATTTAATCCCAGTAAGAGCTCCTCTAGCCAATGAATCAGAGATAAGAGCAGTGAGTAACTCTGTGACAATAATGAATATGAAGGGGGATAAAGGATCCCCCTGTCTGATTCCTCTAGATGGAGAGATAGCACCAGTCAAGGATCCATTCACAATAAAAGACAGGGAGGTGGAAGTGATACATACCATGATAAGCTTGACCAACTCCAAACTGAAGCCCATTCTGATCATAATTTTTTCAATGCAGATCCACTCAACTCTATCAAAGGCTTTCATAAGATTCAGCTTTAAAGCCATAAAGAAATTCTTGCCAGACCTATGTCTGTTGAGAAAATGAAAGACTTCCTGTGCCAATATCACATTGTCTAGAAGTTTCCTGTCCTGAATAAAGGCAGATTGGCTTGGACTAATACAAGCAAACAAGCAACATTTGAGTCTAGAGGCCAACAATTTGGATAGCACTTTATAGACCACAATACAAAGAGAGATAGGTCTGTACTGATTAAGAGATGAAGGAGCATTACATTTAGGCACTAGAGAGATTATAATATGGTTCCAGTACTGTAAGAGCATACCAGAGTTGAAGAAACTTTGAACTGTTTCAATGAGATCCCCTTGAATTAGATTCCAGAAGTGCTGGTAGAAGTAGGCTGTCATGCCATCCTCACCTGGGGATTTGTCAGGGTGTAGACTGAACAATGCTGTCTTGATTTCATCATCTTCAACCGGTTTAAGGAGATCTTGGTTCATTTCTACAGAGATTGTTTGAGGAATGAGGTGCAACATGGAAAATTCCCCCCCAAGAACCTTCTGAAGAGAACAATGAAGAATAGTAAGTGGTGATGTGATTTTCAATATCCCTTCTAGAAGAGCAGACTATGTTGGCATCAGTGATAAGTCTTGAGATTGCATTCTGCCTTCTTCTGGACATAGAATAAGCATGGAAGAATTTAGTGTTAGAGTCTCCCTCCTTTAACCACTGTACTCTAGCTTTCTGAGCCCAGTATTTCTCCTCATAGGTATAAGCATCATTAAGTTCTTTTGAAACTGAATCCCATTCCTCCCATTTATCTGCTTTACCAGCTTCTCTGATTTTCTCAAGCTTATTAGAAAGAGCAACAATCTTTTCTTGGTTTTGAGATTTGAATTTTGAGCTCCATATGAGAAGAGCAATTCTTGTCTGCTTCACTTTTTATTTGAGCCTGAAGAAAGGTGTGCCAGACTGAGGTATGGACCAGGCTTTCTGCACTACCTCAGCAAATCCTTCTTTAGAAACCCATCTTTTATCAAAGGCAAATCTCCTCTTGCATCTAGATTCTTGAGAGCCAGCATTAAGAATAAGGAGAGAGTGATCTGAGGTTGTTCTTATCACATTAAGCACTTTAGCATTGGGGTGTGAATTGAGCCATTCAAAAGAAGCAAAAGCTCTGTCTAGCTTCTCTTCAACATATCCCTCAGCATCTCTGTTGTTCCCCCATGTAAACTGGTGTCCTTCCATGCCAATCTCTTCCATTTCCATGTTTGAGATGAATCTGTTAAAGCCATCAAAACTTCTATCTTGTCTAGGTCTTCTCCCTTTCTTTTCTTCCTTGGCACAGATAGAGTTCCAATCTCCTATAGTAAACCACACTTCACCCCAGGAGTATCTGTCTTCTTCCAAAATCATCCACTGAGCTTCCCTGGTTCTTCTATCAGCACTCATATAAACAAACACACCCCAGCCTTGATCTTCATGATTCAGAGAGTAGTTGACTGCAATGTAGAAATCCTTAGAAACCACATTGATAATATTCACATCTTGATTCCAGAGCAATAGAAGTCCACCACTTTGCCCTCTAGGATCCATAATATAGTGTCTGTCTGTAAATCCCATCTTCCTACTAACAGATTTAACATAAGCACCATTATTTTTAGTTTCAGAGAGAAAGAAAAACCTTGGGTGGTGAGTCCTAAAAGACTCTTTGATTTGAGAAATTGTAGAGGGCCCACCCAGCCCTCTACAATTCCACACCGCAGCTAGCATTGATGGGTTGGGTGCCACTCTAGGCTGGCATCCCCCACCTTGTTGGTTGAGCCTTTCATCTTTTTCCCAGACTGTTTTGTGTCCTCTACTTCCAGAGAGTTATGATCATCTCTTTGATCCTGAGGATTGCTCAGGAGAGGGACTTAGGATCATTTGTCTTTGCAGCCTCCCTTCCTTAGTTGCAGACCTTTTCCAGGAACTCATTCTAGTCACTATATTACCTTTCTGCATTGAAGTAATCTTCTGGGAAGTTATGTTTGAAATGGAAGGGAGAGTGAGTTCAATCTCCATTAGCTTGTCTTTCTCTTGGATAGGAGTAGCAGAGGTGACTATCTCCATGGAGTGCTGTTGATTAGAAGTGGCCAGATCAGATAATACCAATTGAGTTGAAGGATGCAGATCAGGAACCTCTGAGGATGAGTCTACTGTATCTTGTGGGCATGTCTCCTGTAAACTTTTCATGGCTGTTATAGGTATAGGGCTTTCTGGGATTTGCCCAGTTGAACTTGATGGATTATTTGAATTGACTGTTGCAGGAGCTTGACTAGTAAATGGAGATTGTCTAGAACTTGAAGGACTTGCATAAGTCCCAGGTATGATATCTTCAGTCTTGAGCCACTCTCCATATTGCCCCTCTTTCAGATGTCCAATGACTCCGCAGTAATAGCAAAGACTCACAAGCCTCTCATATTGGAACCCCACTATAGCAATTTGATCCCCCAGCTTAATGTTTGTGCATCTTGGTAGTGGTTCGCCGAGGTTGATAGAAACCAGAAGCTTTAACATCTTACCGCCATGAGGGCTTATGTTTTGAACTAGAACATTCTTGACATCCGGGAATGCCTTCCCTATTTTAAGCCCAACTTCAGCACTAAGCCAGTCAAGGGGAAGGTTAGTTACTTGTGCCCAGAGCAGCAACTCATTGAATCCCTTGTGCAGGCTATTTAACCCTTGCTCCCATTCACGGAGAATCAAATATTGGTTATCATAAATCCAGTTGGTACCGCTTGCAACTTTTTCCAAATCT
The DNA here is from genome assembly GCA_902706635.1 of Striga hermonthica. Classification (NCBI taxonomy): domain Eukaryota; kingdom Viridiplantae; phylum Streptophyta; class Magnoliopsida; order Lamiales; family Orobanchaceae; genus Striga; species Striga hermonthica. The sequence goes on along the minus strand of CACSLK010013932.1, from coordinate 1,553,674 downwards.
TCCCTATTTTGGAAGATGAACTGAAAGTAATTAGGTTCCAGCTCCTTAATATCCATTGGTTTCTGCAGCTTCCATATATTGTTCATCGTACGCTTTATACCAATCCAGCTAGCACGGCGGTCACCTACCACCTTCCCGAACAGACTACGTCGGCATTCTTCTGAACTTCGCCGGATATCAACTTGCTCGATGTCTGTGACTAAGGCCTCTGCTGCCGATAAAGAAAATCCTTTGAGGCGATTAGCTAGGTCTTCCTCGTTGCCCTTATCTTGGGGTTCACCCATGACAAACCACTGCAATTTCTCAAAATTCGACAGAGATCTTCCAATTAAACACACAAATTACAAAGGACTCACAGAAATTCCACACAGCAAACTGAAAATTTGGAACGGTCCCAAACGGGATAATCGCCAGAATTGGCAGCTCCCAAACGAGAGAATTGAATGCATCACTAAATAAAATTCTTAGAAAAGTCGATTAATGTAAACAAAGTATAATCATACAGTTACAAAATTATAAATTACCCAATACTTCTTTATGCTCATGTTCTTTTGGTTCGTAAAAGTTAATTGGTTGTATCGTCACATTATTATTTTTAATCTTTTCATGTTAATAATAAAAAGCAATAATCAATATAATAATAACCATGATAATCAATAAAACTAAGTGAAAATGGAATTTGAACAATCATATTAACTTAATATAATTAGTCCAGAGCAACAAAAAATTGTGTCATATGTCAATACCAAACATAAATTAATACAGTGAAGAAAGACAAAATTAGTGTGCTAAGAAATAAAAATTTGTTTCTTTAAAAAAGCACAAACCATAGATAAAAATTATACATTCAAATATAATTGTTTTACCATCCTCTTTCTTTTCTTCAACTTCTGAACTTTTCCCACCTCAATCGTGAATTTTGTACTAAAAAAAACATAAGTTTGTAGACATTAAAAAAATCGTGGCACTTATGAATAATTCAACCAAATAAAAATAAAAAAGTTACCTCAAAGTCATGTAAATGTAAAATAAGGCAAAAGACCACTTTGTTTAATTTATGTTGACATATCTTTCAGTAAAAGGGAAGACATTGATTGATTACCAAATAAATTCAAGTATATGTACCATAATATGTATTGCAGAATTGTTTTCAAATTAAAGTATCATATATAGCCTATTTATATTTTATTCAACCGTATGGAATAACCCTATTGAAAGTTGATAAATCATTATTCTTTAACATAAAATAAATATTTTAGTTGTAATAACTACTAATAGAGTATCTCTAACTGTTTTTAAATAATTAATTTAGATTATTTTTGTTGGAGACACAGTTCTTAAATATTTAAAATTTTACATTTTTTAAAAGAAGAAAAATGAATTTAACACAGGCTATAATTAAAATTTTAGATCAATTTTATGAAAAAAATATATATAAATTGAAAAAAAAAAAGAAAAAATATTGAAGAAAAAAATGAATCAACACATCCCCATATAATAAATTATTTCTTTATATTAATAATAAATTTATTTGTTAATTGTATAGATGCAATAGAATTTTTATGTCGTATCACCTTTTTTAGGAAAAATTTAAGTTTAACCTAATATTTTATATAAGTCTCATCATATTTTTTAGGAAGAGTTTAAATTTAACCTAATATTTAATGCACATTATAACTAACTCATTGCAATTCGTTTTATACTTATCAAAATAAATAAAAATAGTTTGAAATAACAAAAAAAAAAGAAGCTAGAAAAACACTCTACATTTGAAACAGTCTTCACTCCACTTTTACAACTTATTAATAAAACAACTATTTTTTCACGTGGCAAATATGCTGACAACTTTCCATTTATAGTAATATTTAATGGGACCCATTGAAAAACTTTATACTTGTAGTAAATGTGTTGTCTACTTATATAGTAGATAGATATCACGTTTTCTCTCTTTTCTTTTGGTACAATAAAGGGGGGCCGAAGCCTAACGAACGCTAAGACAAAGTACGACGAGGATAAGCGACCCCAATGATATCACGCTCAAGCCACCTGCCAATGGACGGAAATGGGACGGCCAATGATATCACGTTTTCTCTTTTTATATTTCGTTGAAACAGAAATTCTATGGAGCATCAGATGACTTCCTTATGGAGTCATTCATAACTTTATGTACTAACATATATCTAATGTGCATTTATTTCAGTACACGTGTTAAAATATCATTTGTGAATAACAATGGATGACTCCATAAGTCGAGTCATCCGAGGGCTCCATAGCGCAAAACCGTTCATATAAAACATGGAAGTTAGATTGAACCATTCAATTGGTAAAATGTTACAATTATCTTTAAAGTTTTGAGAAGTGGAGAGAAATTATGTAGAGGAATAATGGTCAATTCATTAAAAAAATATATGAGCATTTGGAAAAAAATGTGTTAAAACAACTGCATTGTCCGACCATTAGGGGGCCAATATCGGGAACCTTCACGGAGGCCTGTCGAAAACCACGTTCGACTCTTATCCTTTTACGTCTTCTTTAGGGTCAAATTCGAGTTTTTTATTAAAATCTGACTAGCCGTTTAAAAGAACTGGAGTTTCCAAGTTTGTTGGCTTTAGATCTGTTGTGCTTACTTCGTCTTGAGGATAGATGGTCTCACAATGCATTGTGCATTCTTGTCTCATAGGGTTATACTTCGTCTTTAGGATGGACGCCAACAACCTTCCAACATCGGAATTTGACTTTCAATATTTTCCATCTCTTGATCGTTGGACGATAAAGACATGTTTGCCCACCCAAAATTAGGAAAGAATGGAGAGAAAGGGTTTTGTCATAATTTTCTTCAAAAATTCACAATCGCAAATTGATTATGGAAAGACGACGACATATACCTCCTACTTATATGTGACGGTCTCCTCCAATCATGCGTCCTATCACTTTAAGGCTCGAAATCCAATAAATATGCCTACACTCGAACTGGCATGCCTTATTTTCGACAAGATACATCCCTTCATTAAATGCTTCGAAAGGACGTTTGTATCCATTCGGCGTAACCGTCACGTGATCGACCTTACATTTTCTTGGCGTATCGACAAAATTTCGAGATATAGTTTCCCACTTTCCCTCCCACCTAGAAACATGTGGGCTCCATGTTGTAAGTACAAAATAACAGATCTTGTAACCTCTTGAAAGACGAAAATCTAACAACCCGCATAGCACAAAGACCCCCCTCGCAAACGGTCCAAGATCACAAAGAGTGTTGTCGATCCCCCGATCGCCCTCGGAGTCTTCTTGAAGAAGTTTGTCGATAACTGCAAGTATGAATAACGAACTGATAAACCTGAAGGTACCGCCCGATACGTCCCATCAAACTCTGCATGGATACAAGCGACGTCATTCTACGTTCGTATCTGACACTTAACATTTAATGCGCTATCACATTTTTTTCATGTATAAATACAAACCCCATCTTGGTCAAAGACACAAAAACCAACCCTTATCTAACGATCAACTGACCATCACTACACCCTCATAATTATTCCATTCCAATTCCTTCCGGATACCTCCCAAGGAAACTATTGAATTGGATCCCAAATTGATGGGTTAGTGTGAGCTTATCCATGCAGTTATGCACTCTTCAAATAGGAATAAAAAATTTCTCCCCCGATTCCTTTTAGTCGAGCCTCCCGGTCTGTTATAACTGGCAGTCCTATTATTTTATTCCTGTTAGCCCTCTTTTCCGAACCCATAGCTGATGATAAAACTAGAATAGATATTTTTTGTTTCCTACTCACGCGTCCAAGGAAATGAAATTTGAAAATGGAAGTGAATCAACCAGTCATCGAAAACTTACAGCAGCTTGCCAAACAAAAGCTAAGAGAAAAAAAAAACTCTCATAAACTAATCTTCCGAGATCATACACAAATACATTCACCATACTCGGTTGTATAATCATTTATAAAAAAATTCTCGATCGCCACAACCGAACAAAAATATCGGTGTCTCGCTCTTTTGAGTATGCTATTATCTCGAGTTGTCAATATTTTACACCATTAAAATATATCATAATTATTATGTAGTCCCCGATTAAGCTGCATTAAAATATATTTTTTGTAATCGTTGGCTGCACACCGTCAATAATATATATATATATATATATATCATTTGTGTTAAATGGAAAAATATATATAAGTGAACCAAATTCGATTGTTTTATTAGTGATTCAATCAACAAATCATTGAATTAATAGTTTCACCGGTTTAATAATCGGTTCTAATTTTTTAAAAACTCTGATATAATGTATATTTTTTTGAAAAAAAAAATAAAAAAATAAAAAAGAATTGCTCACAACTGAAAGTCTGAAAGTCCAAAATTTGTAGCTCACAAGTCACAATTGCTTAGTTGACCACAGCAACCACGATTAAAAGCAATTTGGTGAAAAATTTAACGCAAGCAAAAGCAAGTGAAGATAAATATGTATTTACATCACGCCGCCAATTGATTACTCATCACTCTAATTAAATTTCCATTTTACGTTGTTGTTCTCTTCTCCCACTGCTCAGATGCACAGCATTTACTCTCGAGCCTGCAAAACACACTACACTGTTGATATTCAGTCATGGCGGATCAGTCGGAGATCTCATTCGCCAGAATATTCGTCTGTAGCGCCTTCGCCGCTTGTTTTGCCGAGGTCTCAATCTCTTTCACATCCTTTTCATTTTTTTTTTTTTTTTATTTTGTTTATTAGGTCATATTATCACTCTGTTATTGCCCCATTGCGCTATTGATCGGTTTAGCAGCACCAAGCCTAGTCTTTGTATCAGAGCTCCGATTTTGTTTATTTGATTTTATCAGTTTGATTGTGTCATTTAAGCTCAATTGGGATGCAGCTTGTACATAGATCTGAATTGTATTTGAGCTGATCACATTCATCGGAATGTGCTAATTGATATTGCAGGCAATGCTTTTGAATGAGCAATTGAATGCAATTTATGCTACTTTGTCCCAAGCTATACAACCTTGGGGGAAATTTAAGGATCCTTTTGAGAGTACAGAGGATGGGCATTTGATAATCTGGCTTTTGCATTTTCGTTCGTGGATTATCTGTTTTAAGCACAATAGTGCTGAGTTTTAACTTTGTCAAATATGTGGTTTCTGTCTAAGGTGCATTGGCATGAATCATAATTAAAGAATAAATAAAAAAAAAATGTTGGGCATTTGTGATTAATTGTAAATTCGGATTATTCGTAATGTTGAGGTGTTGATTCAGTAATTTGATTGATGAAGAAAACTGCAGTTTTATTTCCCTAGAATTGTCTGATTGCCTTTTGAATGACCACCCATCCCAGTTATACCAAGTGGCTTGTTAATATTGGAAAATAGAATGAAGAAATATAGCAAAAAATGCATAAATATTCTTGAAGTGTGCTCAACTCATGATGCCTGAGAGTGTTGACCATTTGCTTTGTACTATTGTCTAGTTTTATATCAATTATTAGGGATAACTAAATATCAAATCGCATATGAGAGTTAGGATTGACCTTCCCCTGGCCTGGCGGTCCTGTGCAGTTTTGTACCATTCCCTTGGATACTGCTAAAGTAAGGCTTCAGCTGCAAAGGAGAGTTCCGTCAGAGGATTCCGCTAGTGAACCAAAATACAAGGGTTTGTTGGGTACAGTTGCCAAGATAGCGAAAGAAGAAGGCTTACTTGCACTTTGGAAAGGAATCATACCTGGCTTGCAGCGTCAATGCCTTTACGGAGGGTTAAGAATCGGGTTGTATGAGCCTGTATGTATCACATTTCCTGCCTTACTATTTTTTTTATTTTTTTTTTGAAACTTCACTGGTCAAATTTACCTCATCGATGTTGGAACAGGTCAAGGTGTTCTTGGTTGGAAGTTATTACTTTGGAGATGTGTCCCTAGTCAGTAAAATTATAGCTGCTCTGCTGACTGGTAAATGAAATATCGTTCCATGTTCCTCTTTTCATTCGATAATAGTTATGATTGATATTTGTGTGTGTTGAATGCTGACAAAAACTCCTTCTGATGCAAAAGGTGCTATAGCAATAACGGTGGCTAATCCGACCGACCTTGTGAAAGTTCGGCTGCAAGCTGAGGGTAAACTACCAGTTGGAGTACCAAGGCGTTATACTGGTGCTTTGGATGCGTATTATGCCATAGTCAAACAGGTGACATCTGTTCTGGAAATTAGAAGATATGCTTTTGTATGGTTACCCCACTAACATAAAGTGCTATAAATCAACAGGAAGGAGTGGCAGCTTTGTGGACAGGGCTTGGGCCAAACATCGCCCGAAATGCTATTATAAATGCTGCAGAATTAGCTAGTTATGACCATATCAAAGAGGTAGTCTTGTGTGTATTTCTTTTCAACCCCATAGAATTATCTGCATCCATTTTTATTCCTATTGTGATGTGATATTGCCTGCAATTCTAATATTTTTGTCGTGGACAGATAATTTTAAGAATTCCAGGATTTGCAGACAATGTTCTAACGCATGTAGTAGCTGGTTTAGGTGCAGGATTCTTTGCTGTCTGTATTGGTTCTCCCGTTGATGTGGTAATTCCCTCTTTTGACTTAATTTGCATGCATTATAACAGGCAACAAATTAATTACATGTAGCATGAGTTACTATTTTATTTCCCAATGCAACTTTAATTGTGTTAGTGATTTATAATCAGTGAGATATCACTTGTAGGTATTTGAAACTTATCTCATTATACTGCACAGAAGCAGTACTTGAGGAAACAGTTATTACAGGCACCTTATACTCATTCATATGCATTACGCACACTTGAAAAAATGCTGGTGAAATGTGAATTTCCACTGGAACTCAGCATGGGAAAGGATATTCTTTATATTTCATTTAGTTAGTTTCAGACAATTTCCAAACTGCAACTTTCCAGTGCATGTAAATTAAAATTTCCTAAAATGATGCATTGAGAATCTGTTGCATAAAATTGTATTCAGCCAGAGCATTGGAAAATAATTTAAGTTTCTAACTGAAGTTAGTTTCTGTTTCGACAGTCTTAGGGGCAATTGTATCCTGACTCCTGTGATCATTTACTTGTGAAGTCTTCTTTAAAGGGTTCGATAGTATTGATGCCAACGGCATCAATCATATCGTGAGTATTTTTGTACATCCAAGTATTTTACTTTCGTCAAATCTTTAAAGATGCCTATTTTCTGCTCTATATTTACTTTGTTGATCTTGTCATTCACATCCATGCTCATGGCATTGGGAAATGAGATTCTTTATGTACCACTTTTTTCTGATACTTTTCAAATTGCAGTTTACTAGTGATCTACTTGTTCTTAATATCATGAAATAATGTTTTGGGATCTATAGCATAAAGATCTATCTAACTGTAGCATTGTCAAGTAAGAGCTATAATGTCTAATACAATTTGAAGTTGGTTTCTGTTTCAACAATCTTAAAGACCATTTTATTGTGGCTTCCATGATCATTACTAGTGAACTTTACTTTAAGGAGTCAAATAATAATGATGCTAATGCCATAATCATATGCCAGTGGCCATGGCTTTATTCTTCCGTACATACATTAAAAGTTTTACGTCCTTCATAAAGGGCACTTCCTTCTCTAATAGATGCTCATCTGTTTGTTAGTGGAGGATATATTCAATTCTAATATGGATTTTTCTGCTTGTAATTTTCCAGGTTAAATCTAGAATGATGGGGGATTCGGGTTACAGAGGCACGATAGATTGCTTTTTTAAGACATTAAAGACCGAGGTATATGATTCATTTTCATTTTTCAGTTAGCACTTAGCATTTTTCAGTTAGCACTTAGCGCAATCCTTATAGGCGCTTGTAATGAAATTCCAACGGGCATTAAAATAAAATTCCACTAATCTCAGCCTTTCCCATTAGATGTATGAGGTTCTTTGAGTTAACTCAAGTAGAAGTCATTGCATTTTTTTTTTTTTTTTAAGTCCAATTCTCACGCATGATATACTAGTGGAATGGATACTGGGAGTTCTCTTGGTTAAGCTTTTAAAAATCTTACTGCTACTTGAATACCTGATTAACAAAAGCAGAACAGAACACGGTGTTGAATGACCTAATGCATAACTCTAAAACTCTTGATTGTTTTCATTCCATTTTCTGGTATTCCTGCCTTGTCCGGGTTTAAGTTTTGAACCTGAATGCTCATAAGATGGCTTCGCATTTTGGTCAGGGATTAGTTGCTTTCTACAAAGGTTTCCTTCCAAACTTCGGTCGGCTTGGGTCATGGAATGTCATCATGTTTTTGACTCTCGAACAAGTAAGATGATAAATCCATATCTTTAGATTCAACATCAGCAATTCAGCATACACTGAGGATTGTCATTGTGTTTAAAATAGCTCTCCCATTCATAATGGCACTAATATTATCTTTACATTACATTCATAATGACACTAAAATAGCTCTCCCATTCATTTTTTATTGTCTCTGGATTCTTTATCCCATGGGTTTCTGCATAATTATAGTGAATATATCAGGTGTCAGCTCTGATTGAATCAGTCTGTTTCAAACTAAAATACGAGTTATATCTAAATTCGCAGGTAAAAATTTTCTCCAGCTGATGAATAAATATATGCCGAACTGTATTTGTTAAAAATAGAAACGCGGTGATTAGCCGAGCCTCGTTCCTGGGGTTACCTCAAAGCCTGAGAGTCGATAATCACTATGCTGCGTTTAATTGATGACGACAAATATCGTGAATCTATCTAGGCAGTTGGTTCCACATCATACTTGCCGAATATGATAGCTCGGTAAGTCATATGAATACAATTATGAGCGTAGAAGTATTTGTGTCCATAGAATACAAACCATATTATTGTCGCAACTCGCAACATTCGGATGTTGGACCATATTATACAATTGAAATATTTTATCATTTGCAGAAATGCACTGCAGTACATGCTAATTATTATTACTCCATCCATAGAAGCCAAAGATGATGTCCATACAGGCTATTACTGTTGGCAGCTTATAAAATGCTATTATTATTCAATCATAGGCTTGTGACCACAAAACGGAACTAACAGAGCAATTAAATCACTACTTCAATGTAGCATCAACATAATTATTAGCACAACAGAACGAACACAACACAACAACAGAGTTTTTACCACCCCATAACAAAGATCATCCTCAACCTCAAAGACACAAACCCCACCAAAAAACATTCGAAACTCATAAAAAAGATTCATCCGTTCTTTGGGACCAGATAAACCCTAGCCTTGATGATCGACCCATTCCCAAGCTTGAACCCCGGACTCACAGGAAAACCCACAATCATCTTCTGCACACCCACCCCACCAGAGCTCCTCACGACACTCTCCATATACTGCAAATGAAATTCGGCCCCACCACTCGCCTCGAAATGGCTCGGGGGAGGATCGAGTGAGAACGCAAGCAAATGTAAAAGCCACACTGCCTTGGCCAATCCCAAAAACTCCCCGTAAAACTGGCTCCTCGGGTGGCGCCCGTCCAGCACCTGGCGCCTCTGCTCCAGGTCACCGAACAAAGACTCCTCCATCTTCGGGTGCACTATGGAAAGGTACTTCTTGAAGCAAAAGTTACCGAAGCTACAATTGGGCAAGATGCCGAGGAGCTCGTTCGGGTCCATGGCCTTCATGTCCCGATACTGGGTGAAGCAGTCCTTGCGGTGGTGGTCCGGGTGGAGTATCGAGGAGAGGCTGCCGTCCATGTAGAACGTCTCGTGGTCGAACCCTTGGAAGATTTTTCGATTAATGTAGGACTCAAGGGCGTATTTCGCGTGGGCCCGGGATGAGGTGGCGGCATAGGAGAAGGCGGAGGAGGAGGAAGCGGCCTCGATGGACCGGACGGCGGCGGCTATGTCCCAATGGGCGGAACGCATGAGGGAGAGGAGGAGGGACGTGAAGGCTTTCGAAGCTTCTCTAACAAGACTCATCGTGCTCTCGAACAGCTCGACTCCGGGTGCCGGTGTTACTGTTGTGAAGTTGTGAAAATCAAAGCATGAAAAATGAGAACCCAAATTTTTCTTCAAGGAAAATCAAATGCGGGTGATTTGTTAAAGAATGATGCTTTGTTTCAAGTGGGATATGAATCAGTTGGTATGGACATAGATCCAATCTCATTTAACCAATCAAATCCACCAAACAATTTTTTATTTAAAATTTTTAATTCAAAATCAAACTCAAATATAATTCAATTTTATTATTATCAATATTATTGAATAATATCAACTAATTATCCTCACACATTGACATCAACAAAAATTAAATATTCATTAATTAACAATCAAATTCAATTAGACATCTCCTACTTTTACATCACATTGATTTTATTAGGCAAAATTGTATTTTTGGTCTTGCTGGTTGAAGGTCGTAGCATTTTTAGTCCCAAAATTTTAATTTTTTATCTTTTAATCCTGTAATTCAGTATTTTGTTGAAACTTCAGTCCTTTGGGACTGAAAATGCAACAAAATTTAAAATTACATGACTTAAATTGCTAATAAAAAAATCCAACTTAAATTGGTTGAATTTTTTATTAGCAATTTAAGTTCTGTAATTTTAAATTTTGTTGCATTTTCAGTTCCAAATGATTGAATTTGCGTTGAATTACAAAATCATAGGACCAAATAGCAAAACTTGCATTTAATCAAACCAATAGGACTAAAATTATAATTTTGCCTTTTAATTGTTACATTTTAACTCATCTCCAAACACGAACTCAAAATCTAATCCAAAACTTTATCGAGTCACATTTTTTTCAACTATAATTCACTTGATTCAATAAATCCAATTACATTAAAAAAAAAATTATGTCCAATCCAACCCATGTGGTTTTTGTACGTACATCAGGATTCTAACTGTTTAAGATTTGGTGACGTGGGTACACAAAAGGTTTTATGATTAGGAGAAAGTTAAAGTGAAGATAGGACCAAATTGTCAATGCAACGATAATAAGTCTGCTGTGTGACGATGTGATGATACTTTTTGAGGTCATTATACACATGAAATAACTTAAGACTGAAGCTACTGATATATTAAATAAATATATAAATAAATA
>CACSLK010013932.1:1455517-1473189 GCA_902706635.1 Striga hermonthica | reverse complement strand
AATGGAATTGATAGAAACTGCAAAACACAGCTTTTACAGCATACCTCTAACATGGTTGCCGCTATGTGCGGACAGTTTGACCACGACCGGCCCTTGCTGGCCGTTTGATGATTACTCTCGACCGAACCAAACTAAACAACACGATATGATTTGTCATGACCATACATACTGAATTCACCCAAAAATCATGAACTTTACTGAATGGACTCAAGTAGCATCGAGGAGTGCGTGCCATACGCACGTGTTCGGCATCCAGCCGACTTCCTCGAATAAACTTGAACTTTTATCGAACAACCCAAAGAAATTGATCATAACATACTATTTAAATACTATTGATACAGGGTTTACTCGAACAATTCTGATCATATTGAAAAATAACACGAGAGGATATGTGACGGCCCGTGAGTGTGCGCTACATGCGCAGCTCACTTCCTTGAGCCAAATCATGAACAAAACTTCTACTTGTCCTGACCTATCTTTTAAAACTGATCATATAATAACATAAAATGATTAAATAGACATGAATTGCTCGGTGTTAATCGTATAAAACCGAACATCACTCGATCATAGCATGATAACACAAAACCGAGTACACTTAAGCATTTAATCATGAATTCCGGTACATGACTGACCTTAATGACCCTATACTGATCTTATTATCATGAAAAGAAGGTGAAGGAGATGATACCTCGTCAAGTGCTCGGAGAATTTCACAAGATGTGCATGATTTCTCGACTCCGAGTGCGTGCGTGAAGGATCTGTCGTGTGCGTGTGTTTATGCCCTAATCTCTCTAAACTTTGATTAAATGATGACTTAAGTAAAATGCTGAACTTCCTCACCCCAACACTTAATATATATATATACGGTAAAAACTTGAAGAATTTGTAGGGAAAATCTCGGCCAATGGCATGAAGCCACTTGCCGTGCGTCTAAGGGGCGAGAGTGGCACCCTCAATGCTTACTCATCACCCTCAATGCTTACTCATACTTGAAAACATCCTCAACCTTCCATGTGTCATGGTAATGATGAACTTTGCACGTTTTAGTTTTCGGCCATTACGCACGACTTATGCACTAATAGTGTGCTAAGGGCGTGTTAATGGTGTGCTAAGCGTGCTTGATATTAAGCTAAACATGATTACCTTAAACATGATTAACCTTAAGCTAATCTTCATTAATGTTAATTAATCATCATTAACATTAAGCTAAACATGATTATTCTTAAGCTAATTGTGATTAATTAGCTTAAACATGGATTAAGTTAATTAAGCAAGGTTAAAGGTCATTACCTAATTACTGATGGACGGTGTACCAATGTGAGCGCGTCACTGTATAGAAAAACCGAACTTAACTTAAGGAACTTTAACTGAATTTATTATCGGAAAATTATTCCGAACATAAACAAAATATTCGAAAATTAATTCGAACATTCTTGACTTGAACGATTAATTCGAACATTAGTATTTCGAATAATTCGTCAACTTAACTAATTCCGAATTCATAATCGATTAAATGAATCGGAACTAAATCTGAAAACTCATTCGGTTACTGGGATAATCAAACCAAATAACATATCGACTAATAGTCGAACTTGAAATATAACTAGCTGAATAACTTGAACTTGGACATGAATATAATTATTTATTAACAAAGGCTAGCTTAAAATTAAAAGCTAGTATTTCTTTTATTAATAAAACTCGGGGTGTTACAATATTACTCTATTCCATTTCCATTTTTGTGACTCTACTCAGTTCGTCGGACGATTATTGTTGCTACACATGTTGAAATCGAGCATAATACCCTAATTTCTATAGAAACGACCACGACATTGCAGTGCTGATTTACGGTTCGGGCTCTCTATCGGGACTAAAGGTGAGGTCGAATATCGCTCTATTAACCTTTTCCATTTCAATCTTGCCCGTTCGAATAATGGCGGATTGGATTGCTAATTCAAATTTTGCCCTATTTTTTTTTCAAAATGTTTGTTTCTCTGAAGAAACCCTAATCTCCAGTCGCCACTATCTCTCCAGTCTTCTCCATGGCAGGTGAAGGTAAATAGCTTCTAGCATTTTGTTGGATTGCTCAGTTTTGCCTCGTTTACGTTATAATGTTCGAGGCTTCGTGCTCATTGACTTTACATGCTGAAAATTATGAGTTCTAAGGCATAAAAATCATTGTACACTGGTGAGAACCATCTTGCAGTGTCGGTAGTTTTGCGAGAAACAAGTCATGTTTTGTTTGCAGTTTTGCCTTGCTTGATTTGGTGAATTGTTGAGCCTTGTTTTATCATGTTCCATTCTGATTTCATGATTTTTTATTAGTTACGGTTCAGCCACTAATTTTGTTTGTTAAGCATGCTGATTGTGGTTAAATATCAATCTAAAAGAGAAAGGCATGAGGTGTGGGTTCGGTTTCATTATCTTGTGAACTAGCTGACACTTTTTTGAGTGTGGTAAGGTGATGCAACTGTGGTTGAATTTGATACTTAGTGGGTCTCATTTTCAGTTTATAAGTATGCTTGAAGGTGCTGCAAATGTGTTAAGGTGCTGCAAATCATGTTTTGTCTGCAGTATTGCCTTTGCTTGATTTAATGAAATGTTGAGTCTTGCTTTATCATGTTCCATGTCTAATGTATTGTATGTATTTAATGAATTCATCAGTTCCATGATGCAAATCATGTTGAATGCTGAGTCTTGTGAACTAATTTTGTATGTTTAAGCCATACTTGTGAATGTTGCATGCTAGTATATTTGAGTTTTAAAAGATAGAACATATTACTGTTTTTTGATCCCTATTCTTTTGTGGTTATTTTTCTTGTTTCTTTATGATATTGAGCATGTTATTACATGTCACTTGTGTTCTGAAAAGCTGTGTGCTAGGAGGTATTAACAGTCACACATGAGTCTTATGTGTGTGTTTGGTAAGAGTTACTAAGAATTTTTAAATTAAGAGCATGAGTATTACAAAGCTTTGCATGTATTTGGTGTGTCAGCTGTTATAAGCCATGTTTTGTGTAGTTTACATGCTCCATTCCAGAGGTTTACAAACCTAATTGAGATCCCCAATAGTTTATAAAAGTTCATATAGCAAGAGAAGCTTGTTTTGTGGTTTTTTTATGCCTTTTTTGTTTCCTGCTAAAAATATAGTAAGTTTATGTTAGTTGTAACGATTGTATGATTGAAAATACCATTTCCCTTCAGAAATATTCTTACTTTGGACTGTGACTGAGCCACACAAAGTTGGGGAATGTGTGTTATTTGACTTGAAATTAGTTTTTCATCTAATCTACTGGTTTTTGTGACTGATTTGTGTTGGCATAGTCCTATGATTCTTGTGATTATTGGTATACAATTCAGCACTAATGAATGGTCTATTGCTTAGAAGTTATTACAATTTCTAGCTTAAATGTTGTATATGTGTCTGAGTACATCTGCAAACTTGAAATCCTGTGGCAATACCTCAAATCCTGATAATGTCAATTCTACTTTTTTTTCCACAAATTATCTAAGTAATCTCGAGCTAGTTGCTTGTGTAGTTGGTAAAGAGATTCATTAATAATGAAGTGGTCTATGGCTCAGCATACAGTATTCAAGTTGTTACAATATATCTCAGTAAACAGTTTACAACTTACTGTATGGGGAAATTCTTGTGCTATTTTTCTATCAAATTACTAAACATTTTTGAACTCTCTGACCAAGATTGCAAATATGTTTACAACTTATTGTATGGGGAAATTGTTGTGTTCTTTAGTCATTTTTTTTGATTGTTTATCTAATAGGTTCATTTCACCTAGTAATGGTATTCAACTGCATTTAGGAACATGTCTGAATACATGTAACTGAGAAGTGTATCTTTGCATTTTTGTTTCCATTCTTATGTCTATTTAAAGAGTGCTGGGGTGGTATTTTTCCTTGTTTAATGTAAGGGTATCTTGCTCTTGTTTCCCTTTCAATATGTTGAAGTTGTCATGTGACTTTAGTTGTCCAAAACAGAGTAATGAATTGTCCAAAACAGAATTTTCTATAATTCATGTGGGTATAAAGATTCATGTCAGTCTGTTCATATTAAAAAATATGTTTACAGTGGTGTATTAATTTGTAGTATGTCAATATAATTCAACACTTTCTTTCTCCATAATGTCTAAATTTTTACACAGAGTTTACACACATTGAAAACATATGAACCAAGTTTAACAAAAATAAATGTAATTTGCATGCTCATGTTAACACCATTTAATTAGTAGTTTTACAGTGTTCGTATAGGCCAACATTAAGATCATTGAATGGGTGAAGTCCGTATGTTTTTCGATCTTTGTAGATGGATAATGTGCGAGACAAATTACTAATTCTCACTCTTTTGGAAGAGATTGTTCTTGGTGCTCGTTTTTTTTTTCATCGTAGCTAGTTACTACTACCACAAATTTATACTCCCTCGCCACCGTCGACCTTCGTTGACTAGCGGACTCACATATCGATTGAGGGATAGAGTGCCCCTTCAGGTGAGTCATATGCAAAGGCTAGTCGACGTCAGCGACACCACTTGCCTTGAGAACCTCCGTATGGACAGAAACTGTTTTGGTCGCCTTTGTTTCCTCCTTGAAAATTTAGGGGGTCTTGTTTAATCTAGAAACGTTGCTCCGAGTGAACAAGTTGCCATGTTTCTTTCAATCCTCGCACATCACAAGAAGAACGTCACCTTGAAGTTTGATTGTACGAGATCAGGTCGAACCGTAAGCAAGTACTTTAACTGTGTACTTGATGCGGTAATCCGCCTTCACACCGTCCTAGTCGCCACACCTAAGCCGATTGAGGATGATTGTTCAGATGCACGGTGGAAATGGTTCAAGGTAGCCTACAACACAAGACCCTTACCAACCCATAGTCAATTTTTTCTTATCTACTCCTTCCAAACTAATACTATTTTTTTTATTTCCATTAGGGGTGTCTAGGAGCACTAGATGGTACATACATTAACGTCCGAGTCCCATCAAAAGATAGGGGAAGATATAGGAATCGAAAGGGTCAAGTATCAGTTAATGTACTTGGGGTGTGCGATAGAAATATGAACTTCGTCTACATGCTTTGTGGATGGGAGGGGTCTGCTGCTAATAATCGAGTACTAGGAGATGCAATCACTAGGCCAAATTCTCTCCGAGTCCCAAATGGTATTCCCTCTATTTTTTTAGTATAAATAGTTAAACAACACCCACCCGTAAGACACTAAATCAAACATAACACAATTGTTTATAATGCAGGACAATATTATTTGGTGGATGGTGGTTACACTAATGGTCCTAGATTTCTAGCACCATATAGGGGTGTGAGATATCATTTAGATGAATGGGGTACAGGGTCTCGCACTCCACAAAACTTTAGAGAACTCTACAACCTTCGGCACGCCAAAGCTAGAAACGGTGTTGAACGTGCTTTTGGCATTCTTAAAATGCGTTGGGCAATTCTTAGGAGTAACTCTTTTTACCCCCATTAGGACACAAAATCGCATTATCATGGCGTGCGCGCTTATTCACAATTTTATACGTACAACAATGCCCGAAGACCCCATCGAGAATGAGATTCCAGAATTCTCGATACCTTCCACACCAACGACTGATGACGACTACATAGATCAAGTCGAATGCAGCAACGAATGGACCCAGAAGCGCGATCTCTTAGCCCAACAAATGTTCACAGAATGGCAGGGCGGTGTTCCCTAATGGATAAACAACCTTATTTTTGTGTACTTTCAATAAGACTCTGCTAGTTACTATGTAATGGTGATAAATGTTATAAAATTATATTTTGTTTGTATTATACTGCATTAAGGTTGTTGAATATTTTGTTATGGTGATTATCGGCATTAAATATTTTTGTGTTTTGTGCATTTCCTATATATTTCTTGTTGTGTAGTATATCATTTTGTTTGACGATATTTTTCATATATGTTTATTTGGAAATTCTCTATTACCCAATATAAAAGTAATAACTGAGATTGCTACAACATTACATTATTGTAGCTACAGAATATTTTTCATGGACACATCATTCACATCAGATACCGGGAAGGAGAGCGGCGCCACATCTAAACGCCGTGTTTGGACATCCGCAGAAGAGAAAGCACTAATAAATGCTCTTAAGGATATAGTAAACGAAGGTTGGAAAACGGAAAACGGCTTTAGAACGGGTTACGCATTTCAGTTGGAAAAAAAGATGATGACATTTCTTCCCGGATGTCAAATTCGAGCTGACCGGCACATAACTTCTAAGATGCATGTCTGGAAGAAAAATTATGCGAGTCTGGCCAATATCAAATCAAATAACTCGGGTTTGGGGTGGAATGATGTGTCAAAAAGCTTCTCCTGTGATGATGAGAAGCGGGATGCGTGGCTCAAGGTTTGCTTATAATTCCAATAATGAGTCGTCTATATATTTCACAGATTTTACATATTTTCATAAATTTTTTGTCCTCCCCAACACATGACCAATAGGTTGATCCTAATGCAAAGAGACTCAGGAACAAGCCTATCCCCCACTTCGATGATTGGGAGGTCATCTTCGGGAAAGACAGAGCCTGTGGTAGTGATGCCCAGGCTTTCGCAGACGCGGCTGAGGATGTCCAGCAGGACCATCCAAACGAAGAATACGATGAGATCCCATCGCATACCACGCAGCCCACACGTGGCCCCGTCAATGATGCCGGTCAGTCGTCGGGAACGGCATCTGAAAGTAACTCCAAGGGAGGGGGAAGGATGAGAGGGAAAAAAAGGAGGTCCTCTAACCTGATGGACGACCGTTTCATCGATGTCATGGAAACATTATTGCTAAAAACGGATAGCCGGTTGGCTGAAGTTGCTGCACAAATGGACAACAAGCAAGCGACACAAGCGCAGATGACAGAAGTAATGGATGCGCTTTGTACTTTCGACTTTCTATCTGGTGAGGAGCGAATGGTTATATGTCTACGTCTGTGCAACAATGCGAGGGAGCTTGCGATGTTTTTGGGCATGGGGCAGGCCGATAGGGCACTCATGGTGAGGGTCATCCGAGATGGGCGGGGGTAGTGCTGATAATGCAAGATTCTAGTGTATCGTTATGTTGTCCTTTCTGACTTGTGAACTTTTATGAACTGTTATTGGTGGTTTTGTGATTTTGTTGTTTTTTGGACATGTATGAACTGTTGGGACTTGCGAATGGTTTGTGGTTGGAACATGTATGAATTGGTATTTTATTTATTAGAATGATGACCATGTAATGGTTAACTGGTTCTGCATTGCACATTGAATGTTATATCGCTCGTTGATTGGACTGAGGAACTTGTTATTCTTTTTGTTATAGTATGTTATATTGCTCGTTGCAGGTTAACTATGGCTACGTACGACGAAGACCCGCCATGGGGGTATTTCTACGTATACATTGACATGCAAGACTACCCCATCATGGTAAGCTCAACATGTTCACTTGAGTATTGAAGCACTATATTGGTTTATATAGCACTTTTATTGCACAGCACAATATTATTGATATTGTGAACATAAGACAACGCAATTTGAATTGTGTACTTTTTAATAACATGATCTTTTCACTTTCGTAGGGCATTTGGCAGGCAGAAAGTTATTTTGGGAGACACGTCATGCCTTTTCCAGTTACTCTAATAACTTTTGAAGGTCGTCGCTACCCAATGGAAATGTACAATATTCGAGGTCCAATTGTCTACGACCCAAGGATTAGTTTGCACTTTGCAAATGGGTGGCAACGGTACGTTCAATCAGAGGATATACGCCAGGGGTACTACTTGTATTTTGAACGAGATGAATTCAGAACGTTCAATGTTAAGGTCTACACGGCTAATGATATCGAGAGGCCTCCACAGAGCCGATTTCGCATCAAAATAAAAAAAACTCACGTGGAGCGTGCTCTTTTGGTAATTGATTGCTTTCATGTTTTACAATTATACTTTCGTCAACATTGTTGTTGCATAATTAATAAAATGTTATCTTATCTAAGATTATTTTTATTTTTTGTTGTTGGAAAGCCAATACCGATGCAATTTTGGAACGAACATATTGAAGGACAAGTTCCAGAGATAGACCGTGCAGTGCTTATGTTCAAGGGGGATACATATTCGATGCATATAGATCGATCACATGGTAAGAGGTGGCTGAAAGATGGCGATATGCGCCAATTCTTTGAAGAAAATGGCGTTGTGGAGGATTCGGAGTGGGTCTTTACATTGATTGCGTTTAGGTATCCTTGGTTTAGAGTGGTAAAAAATTGCGTGTAGCATGTACTTGAACGACAAACATTTAAACACTTTTCAGTAGTGAATTTTGGTACTTGGTGTGAAATTATGTAAGACTTGGGTGTTAGCATAATTCTATGTTTATTAAGACATTTTTTTTATGGTTTATTTGTGTTTTAACTGGTTACTTCTATAATATGGCTATAATGACATATTTTTCATTCTTACATAACATGTATATTAATTAAACATGGTATGTAACTCATAAATTGTACATAAATAAAGAAACGTAGATTACACCACCATATCCTTCATAACCATACAGAAGACCATGCCTAATACATAACATCTTGTCTCAATACACAATACAAACGCAACTGCCTACGCCTTAAAGATGTTACGTGTAGGTCCTAAAAACAGGCCTAATTGAAAAAACTACAAACCATGCAAAAGAAACATGCAGTAACCATAAAACAACCATAATAGTTAATAACAAACATAACAGTAAATGAAAATTAAACGCACAACCAACCACAACTAACATACTGAGACACCACTAAAACAAGAAACATAGAAGGGGAGGATATAGTGACGAGGCTAATTCCATGGGAAAAATCTTCCATTTGGCGGTAAGTTTGTTGTATTTGGTGTCGATTTCAGACAGATAATACCCGTTGTCCCTAAAGGCACTCGAAGTGACATCGTGAATGCCACAATCAATTCATCCAAATTTTGGCGGGATTGTATCATTATGACACTTACTCGGAATATGAGGCTTCGAAGCCTCGGTGGGGGTGACGAGTACGATGAGTTGAGGCACTTTTCGGAGTGGCCTGCAAGCATTGGCGACGATACAAGCAGTATCGAACGACATTTGTGCTGATATCGACATTCTTGATGATATTCTTTTGAA
Source organism: Striga hermonthica (assembly GCA_902706635.1). Lineage (NCBI taxonomy): Eukaryota > Viridiplantae > Streptophyta > Magnoliopsida > Lamiales > Orobanchaceae > Striga > Striga hermonthica. The sequence continues at coordinate 1,464,040 of CACSLK010013932.1, read as the reverse complement.
ATTAGAAGGGTATCCTATTGCTGCCATTGTTGAGAGTGCGTACCGCATGTTTAGGAATTCGGGAGATGATCTTAGCTACCTAAGGGCAGAGCCATACTCGCTCCGACACTTGATGTCGTTGAGTCCGTTAATGAGTGCATGAGCTCATTGAACTCCTCCGGGGGAAAGACTTATTTGAGTTCCAATTCTCTATTTTCTTTTCATTCTTTTTTTATTTTTTTTTTCTTAATTTTCTTATATATGAGTTACTTTTTCCAAATGAGAGCCGTTAGGACAATTATTACCTAGGTTTATCCTTGGGGGTTATCCCCGAGTTTCCTAGGCCGGTTTCCCGTACTCCTTCACCCGGTTTATCTAGAAGACTAACCGAGCCAAGAGGAGCCTAATCCTTTCGACTCTCACGAACTCATTTCCGTGAGCTTCTCTTTCCAAACGGAGTTTCCGGATGAGATGATCTAGGTTTAACCTCGAGGGGTTTCCTCGAGTTTCCTAAACCGGTTTCCCGGGCTCATTATCCCAATCCACGAAGTAGCTCGGAATAAGAGGAGCCTAATCCGTACTTTCTCGCGAACTCACATTTTATTATTTATTATTTTTATTTTTTAGGGAAAGGCGCACTAGAGTACATCACATACAATATCATAGTCATAACAATCCAATAAAAACATAACTCAAGTGTATAGCATAACACGTTTACACATCATCAAGCACAAGGCAAGTATGACCAAGATCATCAATCAAGAACGAACAAAGGACAAGAAAGTTTCGTGAATCCACATATGAGTTCCAATACCAACAAATAATCATCTCGTTTTATGAAAACCGTCAAAATCATTGAGCACATAACGCATGAGAGTTAATAATGAAAACGATCGACAATCCAAACTAGCCACTTAGTCATTTGCACTATTGGACTCACATCAAGTCTCATATGGGGAAATCGACACAAAACACAATAAAAACAAACAAAACCGGTCCACGACTCAACAATAATGAAAAATAAGCAATGAAAATAAGAGAAATGACGCCTAAGCATGCATAATCACGAAATCCCTCCCCCACACTTAAAACAAAGCGATGTCCTCATTGCTTGACCCAAAAAGCATAGGAAAGAGCACGTTGACACACAAGCTCATGCGATCGACAAAATAAAACATAATATATACAAGCGAGAACACGAAAAGAAACACTTAACACATAAAAATAGAGAGAAAAAGAAAATAACGAAGGGAAAAGAAAGCACGTACTCTACACGGTGGTGCACCACCGTGTGTTTAATGGTGTTCGTCCGGTGGGAATAACGAGAAATGATCTGAATGTCCTCAAGTGAAAAATAACGCCATCCGAACGAGTGAACAATAAAAGTATATCGATCCATTAACCAACCGGGCACTATTACATTTGAGAGCATAAGAGAATCCCGTCTGTCGGCTCCGAGTAAAGGCCACATGTATGCGTCTCGGAGGGATAATAACTGGGAATCCACAAACTCGACGAAGACACACATATGCATGAAAGATCAAAATTCGGGCCATGAACCCTCGATAATACTCGCCAAGCACAACCTCAAGCACAACCGAACACCAATGATATAGTGAAATTCAAATCAAACGCTAACGTGCACCGCATGCCTCATAATAATCAACAATAACTCCGAACGAGCCTCGCACCGAAAGACAATAGCCAAAATCCTCCAAATTATCAATATAAGCTCTCGAAACCCCGATACACCTCCCCCACACTTAGCATAAATCACCCCCAACTCAATAAAATCACGCCCAATTCACATACAAATGAGTCGAGTTGGTCTAAGTGGAATATCTCGTAAAACGATGATCTCGGCACCAAGAGTAAGAAAAATCGAGCAATGATCCTAGACAAAGCTCCAAGAGAGTGAAAAATCCAAGAAAAACGGGTGAAGGGGGTAGAATCGCCGCAAAATAAGGTTTTCGACGGCTCCAACGGCTCGAAACGGTCCCGCGAGGTCGAAAATGTCGTTTCCGGCTAGAAAATGTCGACGGCGGCCAAAAAACGGGGCCCGGAAGGTTCGCCGAAAAATATCACCGGTGGCCGAAAAATATCGCCGGCGGTCGCCGGGGGCGCTGGGGCTCGGTGGTTTGCCCGGTGGCTCGATGGTGGCTCAAGGCGGCTTAATGATGGTGCACACGGGTGTGGGACATGGCTCGGGCATGGTGCATGGGCGTGGCTGCGCACGGCGCGCGTGGGGCTGGCACGGACGGGGCGCAAGGTCGCGGGGCGTTGCGCGGGCACAGAAGTTGGGCGCTGGAAGATGGGGCGCTGGGCTCGCGACATCGCGGGCGCGCTGGCGGGGACGCGATGATGAGGATCGTGTGTTTCAACTGTCGATAAGCCGCTAACCCGCGCCTTGAATCGCCGATAGTGTTTCTCTAGCCACAACCGCGCCTATTGAAACGAATAAAATTGCAATAGTATTCTGGTGAAAAGACTAAAGCAAAGTTGGAAGAACAAAGTTCTAGATTTCTATTGACTTCTTGGATGATTAAAAATAACATGGGGTAAGGGCCTTTGTATAGGCACAAAATTATATCTAAGCCTAATCTACCTAGGGATCAAATAAAGCAATAAAATATTAAATGTCCTAATTATAATGCTAGTTGGAAACTAAATATCTTGGATTGCACACCAAGTCTTCCAACCGCCTCTCTCTCTCTCCTACGCGTGCGCAAGTCGGCCACCGCCTCTCGCCTTGCCCTAGTCCTCGAGGACTAGGGCGCCGCCTCCTTCGCGCGTGCCTGTCCGCATGCTGTGTCGCGCGCGCCTTCGCTGCCAGCCACCTCATCATGCGCATGGTGCCCCGCCAGTCCGCATTCCTCGAGGCATGCGACATCCAGCTCCGCGCGTGCCTGTTCATCATGCGCGCTCCGCGCGCCCCGCTCGTCCATCCCTGCTGCGCGCTCATCTCCACCAATCGCCTGCGTGCTGCTGCCTCGCGCCGCGTCCGTCTCGCCCAGCGCCCGTGCACACCGTGTGTCCGCGCATACAACTCGCGCACCCTCGTTCGGCCTTTCCATGCTTGCCCCGCGCGCACTACGCTCCAGTGCGCGTACCACTACCGTCTCTCGGGTTGCCTTTTTGCATGCGAGATAGGCCCGGCTCGCCACGTTCTTGAGCTACCTAGCCACTTCTGCATCATTCCCGTCCCCTTCAAGTGAATCCTTGTCCTCAAGGATGAAGTTCGGGAACTGATCGCGCATCTCTTCAAGATCTTCCCACGTGGCTTCTTCAGATGGCAACTCTTCCCAGTCAACTAGTACTTCCCAACGGTAGCGCCCTGCTCTCTTTACCTTACGGTACTCAATCGCTCGTTTTGGGCGTACTATGGCCCTGCCATCGGCTGCGGTTGCTGGTAACTCCACACAATACTTCTGCGCTTCTCCCAAGCTCCTCTTGAGTTGCGAGACATGGATAACTGGGTGTGTTTGTGAACTTTCCGGTAACTCTAGACGGTAAGCTACCTGACCAATGCGCTTTAGAATCTGATAAGGCCCATAATAACGAACGCCCAGTTTAGTTGCGGCCCTTTGTGCCGTGGTGCGCTGTCTGAATGATCGTAGCTTCAGGTAGACATACTCACCTGGTGCAAAATTTTCCTCACGCCTTTTCCCATCTGCGAAGGCTTTGGTTCGATTGATTGAGCCTTCGAGATTTTTCTTCAATTCTCGCAACATTAGATCTCGTTCCTCTAGTTCTCGACCAACCTCGTCGTTGACGGTACTCCCCTCCAAATAATTGATCAGTGTTGGGGGTTTTCGCCCGTATACCAACTCAAATGGCGTCATCTTGGTCGACTCGTGGTAAGTGGTGTTGTACCAATACTCAGCCCAAGGCAAAAAGTTTTCCCACCGCTTCGGGAATTGATGAACGTAGCATCTCAAATACTGCTCAAGGGTTCGGTTGGTTACCTCAGTTTGTCCGTCTGTCTGTGGGTGGTAGGCTGAGCTCATAGATAACTTAGTCCCTTGCAACTTGAAGAATTCAGACCAAAAGCTGCCCATGAAAATCCGGTCTCGATCAGAGACGATGGATAGCGGTGCTCCATGCAGTTTCATCACATACTCCACAAATAACCTAGCAATCGACTTCGCGGTGTAAGGATGGGTAATGGGTATGAAGTGAGCATACTTTGTGAGACGATCCACTACGACCATAACACCGTCAAACCCATTAGAACTCGGTAACCCATCTATGAAATCCATAGTAATGTCTTCCCAGATTGCCTCGGGTACCGGTAGAGGTTGTAACAGCCCGCTCGGTCATCGTGAGTCGGACTTAGTGCGCTGACAATCGTCGCACCGTGCTATGTAATCTCGGACGGTATTCTGTTGTCCAGGCCAAAAAAAAGTGTTGGCTATTCTCATCCACGTGCGATAGATACCCGAGTGGCCTCCAATTTTAGAGTCGTGGAAGTGCTGCATGATCTGCTCACGTAACTGCCCACTGTCGGGAACGAATACTCGGCCTCGGTGTAGAAGCAGACCACTATGCAACTCGTAGTCGATAGCAGTTCTCTTACCTGCTTCTATCGTTTGGCGCAGCTCCTGGCAATAGGCGTCCTCTACTTGCGCCTTCCTGATTTCCTCCCAAATAGTCCAAGCTGGCCCAGTGATAGCATTCAGCTCGGCTACATCCGTTCGTCGGGATAGTGCGTCAGCTACTGCATTCTGTCGACCCGGTCGATAGATTATTTTGAAGTCAAACCCCATATGTTTAGACACGAACTTCTGCTGCTCGGGGGTAACAATCCTTTGCTCCAGTAGATGCTTAAGCGGTTGCTGGTCGGTAACAATCTGAAAACGTCGGCCTAATAGATAAGGCCTCCAGCACCTTACAGCCTCGACAACTGCCAGCATCTCCTTCACGTACACCGATAAACCCAGTCGTGTAGTGCCTAGTGCCTTGCTGAGATAAGCTAAGGGTCGCCCCTCTTGCACCAACACAGCTCCAATCCCAACGTCACTCGCATCGGTGTGTACCTCGAACAAGACATCGAACCTGGGCATGGCGAGCACTGGTGATGTAGTCATAGCTTCTTTTAGTTTCCCAAACGCCTCCTCGCTAGCTTCGGTCCATGTGAACCCGCCTTTCTTAGTCATCTCTGTCAATGGCTTGGCGATGGTTCCATAATCCTTCACGAACTTTCTGTAGTAGCCCGTGAGTCCTAGAAATCCTCTCAACTGCGTGAGACTTGTTGGTTTAGGCCAATCGACCATAGCCTCAATTTTTCGTGGATCAACCTTCACGCCCTCGTGTGATATGAAGTGCCCTAGATACTCAACCATCCTCTGCCCAAATGAACATTTAGATGGCTTGATGTGAAATGAGTTGGCGTCCAAAATTTCGAGCACTACTCTCAGATGCCCAAGATGTTCGCCCCACGACTTCGAATAGATCAGGATATCATCAAAGAATACCAGAACGAACTTACGCAGATAATCCTTGAAGATAGAATTCATAGCGAATTGGAAAGTGGATGGGGCGTTGCACAATCCGAATGGCATCACTAGATACTCATAGTGCCCCTGGTGCGTACGGAATTCTGTCTTTGGGATGTCGGCCTGATGGAGTCGAATATGATGGTAACCAGCTCTCAGGTCGAGCTTTGAGAAATAGCGTGACCCTCCTAACTCATCGAGCATGTCGTCGACGCTAGGGATAGGAAATCGGTCTTTGATAGTTGCGGCATTCAGTGCTCGGTAGTCAGTACAGAACCTCCATGTACCGTCTTTCTTTTTGGCTACAACTCAAGCATCTCGGCCACTTGCCGTTCAATCTCAGTTTTCTGAAAGTGGGCGTACCTATAGGGGTGAACGTGTATGGCATGCTGCTCATTGATCAGTGGTAAGCGATGATCGAACTCCCGGTGTGGGGGTAGTCCCTTAGGCTCGCCCAGTACTCCCTCAAATTCCTTGAGAAGCTCGGGCACATCTCCTTGTTGTTGCTCCTCCTGGTCTATGTGCGCCTCAGTTTTCTCTACTACTACTGCAAATATTTGGCCTCCACCCTGCCAAACTTTCTCAATGCTCTTAAGTCCTACTTCCTTGGTACCTTTTTCATTGCCAGTACTCAGAGTGAGTTGCTGACCTCCGGAGTTGAACTCCATAATTCATGTTCGATAGTCGGTGGTCACTTTGCCTAACCCTCCGAGCCACTGTACGTCTAGGACGACATCCGGCCCAACGAGAGGTAATGCATAGAGATCAGCCTTCACTGTAACTCCGCTGAACCTGATTGGCACCTTCTAGAAGGATTTAGTGCATTGCAACCTCTCACCATTGGCTACTCGTACCTCAAAAGGCTCGATCTTCGTGGTTGTTAAGTTCAACTTCTGGGACAAGTCGACATTGATGAAGTTGTGTGATGACCCATTGTCCACTAGCACCACCACCTTCCGATCCTTGACCCAGGCTGGCATTCGCATCGTTCGAGGCCCTCTAATCCCGGCCATTGCGTGCATCGAGATTTCTGCTTCTTCGTCGGGTCCCTCAACTTCAATATCCTGATGTGGTTCCTCCTCGTCCTCAGATCCTTTCTCATCAGGGTTAGCAACTTCGATCACAAAAGCTTGCTTACACTGATGACCTGGTGTAAATTTCTCTTCACACTTGAAACATAAGCCTTTCTCACGTCGACGTTCAACTTCCTCGGGGGACAGCCGCCTCAATATCGACCCTGCTGGCCGATTGCTGACGTTCGGCCGTGCGCAGACCGTGGCTTGGTTCGATCCCGTGCGTCGCGTGTCCGCGAATTGCACATCCGCCCGTCCCCTTCGCGTAGCGACCAGGTGATCTTCGTGTCGTCGGGCAACCTCCATCGCATCGTGCATGGTATCTGGCCTTTCGAGTCGGACCTCTGCAGCTAGATCAAATTTTAATCCTCCTACAAACGCTCCGACCAACGCATCTTCGGGCCAATCACGCACGCGGCAGGCCAACCGCTCGAACTCCCTCATGTACTCACGTGGGCTGTCTGTCTGCCGTATGCGTGTGAGAGCCTCGTTGTAGTTATGGTAATCAGATGTACCAAACTGTGTAAGCAACTCTCTTTCAAAAACATCCCAAGTGATGATTTGCTGTCGCTTTCGATAAATCCTTGTGAGCCATTGCCACCATACATTGGCCTCACCATCGAGATAATAAGCGGCATACCTGACGTGTAATATCCCGTCAGTTTCAGTATAAATTATGTTTTTAGTTCCGATTTTAACTTTAGGAATTAAATATTTTCAGTCAGTTCAGTCGAAATTACCGAAATTATTTTCTACGTACCGTTTACGTTTGGAATAATTTTGGTAATTAAGCATTATGTTTAATTAGATAATTAAACATAATTGAGGGATTAATTAATAATTAATCCAAGGTTAGACATTAATTTCAAATTCATGCTAATAATGCGTACGGAATTGGGGTTGAAATCAAATTAAAGCCGTTCATGTTAAGTGGGAAAGGTTGTGGTTTTTATCCAAAAATTTTCCTTCATTCCTAAGCATTAAACGTGGCATTCCCTAAGTTAATTGAGGGCTTAGTCATCTTAAGTGGGCTTAAGTTTCTCCAAGTGTCATTAAGGGAGTTAGCCACCACAAGTCCCATATTGCTCCCTCTCTCTGCGCCGAGACTCTTTAAGGAGAAGGGTATGGGAATTTTTCCCATTTTTCTTCATATATAGCTAAGTTTTCTTATATGTTATACATATACTTAAGTTCTACATGCATTAGCTCCAACTTCAACGCTTAATATATATAGCCGAGAGAGAGAGAGTAGTTTGGAGAGGAGGCTACCGCAAGTACCGAGCTAACGCACGCAAGCAGCAAGCATCCGTACGCGTAGTAATAGTACCCCTCGGCAGTCAGTACACACGCACGGTTAATCGCACGCGATCGCATCGCATGACGCACGCAAGCGGAGGGCCACGCGAACACGAGAGTCCAAAGTGTTGCCGTTAGTTGAACATAATCGGAGGTAAACTCCCTGTCGTTGTAGGCTGAGATTATTACGTTTATTGAGTTTGATTTTCTGTTTAGGCGTGCATGCGTTGTTAAGGCCGTGCGAGAAGCCGTGCCGATCATGTCATGTTTTAAGTTAAAATTCTCCAAGCAATCCTCGCATATTTAGCCTTTATATGCAATATAATGTTCAGATTAATTTATGTGTTCGGAGGATTAATTAGGTTTTGCGGTGTTTCGGCCGAAGGTGGCGTGGTCGTGCACGTAGCACGCGCCACGGCCCGTTCACGAGTAGCATACTTGCTAAGTAAATGTTCTTTCGAACCAACATATTCATTTGTTCAGTAGATCATGTTTAAGTTCAGTTAAGTGTGTATTGCCGAGAAGAATTAATGTTTGGGCGTAAAACGGCTTAACGCCGTCGGCCGTGAACGGTGCGTCCGCCGCGGCCAAAGTTCAGTCCTTTGAGCAAACTTTCATGTTTTCAGTATTAAATCAGTTCATATGTCATGACATGCTATTTGAGGTCAGTTTGTTCGGAA
>CACSLK010013932.1:1364275-1381044 GCA_902706635.1 Striga hermonthica | reverse complement strand
CTTAAGATAAACGTAGGGATGATAATGTAATAAACCTAACATAAACTAAAAATAATCTAAGAAAAGTTCATATATTCAGTTTAATTTTGTATAAGGATTTATTGTATATTTGTTTTTTTTCTTAATTTAATAAAAAAATGAATAATAAACTTAAAATAAACTGTAGGAATAATGTAAGAGGCCTAACATAAACTAAAATGATCTAAGAAAAGTTCATAGGTTCAGTTTTATTTTGTATAAGGATTTATTATTGTATATTTGTTTTTTATTAATTTAATGATAAACTCAAAATAAACTGTCGCAATAATGTAATTGGAGAGAAAATTTACTGGCAGAGAATCAAAATTATATAGAATATAAAATACTAATTGGGATTGGAGAGAGTGTAAAATTTAATTGGAATGGTAAATCTTAGACTCCTATCACGTACTATATTGGATGACTTCCATAAATTGATACTCCCTTCCATAAATTGATACTCCCGTTCTTGTGACATTAATTTTTCTTACAACCATTAACGTGGAATTAGTTTGAAGATTTCATTGTTATGCCAATTTCTTTTGGAATTCTCATAATTATGTACTTAAGCCCATTTTCAAAATGCCAGTGATTTATTGGGCCATGTAGCAATGAAATAGAGAAATCCATGGGCCATTCGAGATGCCCCAATTATTTTCATGTTATATTACACACTTATTACATGCAGTCACAAACTGCGCATCAATCACTACATGGATTACAACACACAACATTTTATTATGTACACAAGAATAGATGTATATGCACTTACACTGACGAGGAGTAGCTTTTTTCATTCATTTTCTTCCCGTCGTGTCCATTCTCCACATCTTGGCCACCATCGCTTGTCGAGTCACATGTAAAATGGGATTTCAAACCGATCCAGCATTGATAGTAATTGTGGTCCATATCGGGAGACTCGAGTGCCCACGGGCAGACCCTAGGCATTAGGCATGACTCGAACATGAAGGCCATGGTGTTAGAAATTCTTCGTGGGCCCACATCATTTCCGGCTATAGTAGCCTGGTTAATTTTATTTTGTTTATAATGTTTAGTGAGTTATATTTTAGCTAGAAATTCTATTATGGTCGTCAAAAAAAGTTGATTTACTTACCTCAAATGTTTTGGTATCGGGTCCATGTGGAGTCATGCACGAGTGGAGGCTTGCGCCTCCGGGTAGAAATCCATCAGCTTTCGCCTGTAAGAGAAATTCGAATTATTGAAGGCCAACTAGGATAAATTGTGAATGCGTGCTTCCAGTTTATAAAATAACAATAATAATAATAAAAAAAAAAAAAAACTATACCTCATAACCTCCGTATATTAAGCCCATAAATTCGCTCATACAATTACGATGATAGTATGGGGGGCGGAATGTATTTTCAGCAACTAACCACCTTGGTGGGAAAATGACAAAATCGAGCAATGCCACACCGGGTCGCTCAGTGGGTGCAGTCAGAACTGGAATTAATAGAAGGGAATTTAGACCGCGAACCAAGGAGTCCCAATTTTAAATAATGAATATTGTTATTTTAATTTTATGACTATGATTAAAACTAGATAAATGAAATAGTTATCTTCTTAATTAAACCAAAGTTTTCGTATTAAGCAATAAGAACATAGCTATTAAGCAATTTATACCTGTATTTATAGAGGGGTCACCATGATCCACCAAAACTGTATTGTACGGGCAGAATTTGCTTAGATCATACTGAAAATATAACAGAAATACTTCATCAAGCTCAGAGGGATTATGATTGTTTGAAATCATTTTATGAGTATCATATAGTAAATAAATAAAGATTGTATGCCGGATTTTCATATGTGAAATAGATTGAAAAGGGTACTCACCTTGTAAGGGACATAATTTCCATGCCATGCTACCACATTGAATGGGGAGAAATCTTGTTTGGCAGTAAAAAGCTCACCGCCAAACTTCTGAATGATTGTATAACCGGGACGGGATGTACGCTCAAACCAGGCAACAGGAACTAGAAAATCCCTTGAAGCAGCAAGACCATTAGCTCCTATATCCAGAAGTAAAGGCCCACGATGAGTTTACATAGGACTTCAAACCAATAATTAGCAAATCCATTATGCTTGTGTGGTTACTGTAGATTTCAAAACCTTAGCCTTCTATTTCGAGCTTTATACGAGAATTATAAAATATTTAAGATTAAAATTATTTGGAACTCACCCTAATCAGTTTCAAAAATAAAAATTCAAGCATCAGGAACTTAAAGTGACATTCCTGAACAAGAGAAACCAAAATAAGATTAAAGTTTCAGAAGGACTTGATAAAACCTATGGGTCCAAGGTCAGGAAGTTGAAAATGAGTTCCAAATATCTCAGCTACATATCCCCTTGATGGCCCGTCCGGCAGATCAACGGCAAACCGAAATCCCTGAGGTAACACCACAATTTCACCGGGAGATACTTGCAATCTTCCACATTCGGTAGTGATCCACAGCCCTACATTTATACCGACAGAATACAGAATTTGATTTCTGTCAGTACCAAAAAAAAAAAAAAAATTGAATACCGTGCATGCAACTGTGGAGCAAACAGCAAACTTAGTCAGCAGACACAACATGAAATCAAGTTTTACACAAAAATAAACTCAAAACCCTCATATCTGTGGATATTATCATGATAGAGTACATGAGAAACACAGTAAACTGATGGAGAGAACAAAGTTAGAGAACATTTTAGCAATATCAAGGACATTAGAACTGGGAACTTGAGATGAGATTCATCCAGTTACTTCTTAAAATGCCATTAGTATCCATTTACCAAACGTGATTATTGATTAACGTCGATAAACTTAAAATAATATTTGCGTTCTCGAGCCTTGTGCCAAAATTGCAGTTTCATGCCATAATGATGAAATTATGGATTGTCAAGCATCACTTACTTCCTTCTTGAGGAACAACCAAAAAGTCTCCATCCGCACTACAAAATGCACAATCAACCATCGACTTGTTGGCAGTATACCTACAGTTAGACTAGCATTTGAGTCTCAAAAGAAAATGTAAAATCAGCTCAATCACCCGTTTAATTTAAGGTCAGAACGCATTAATCTAAGAAAGCTCTTTATATCCAAAGATACACGGAGGGGTAGGGATAAAGAAGCATACATAAGTAAAGAACATAAGAACGAGAGGGAGTTACATAAAGAACAATCAAGGAATGAAAAATAGCCAATTGAAAGTATATTGTAACTGCACTAACCTACACATATGTATAGATATATTTGTAAATAATCTTGCATACAGAGTTTACCACACCTAGCACAGAACATTAGCTAACTTTATGCAAGGCCCACGAGATAATGGGTGGGAAGTTATTACCAAATTGAAGGCAAACACTGCCCTTTAATATTCGATTCCTCTGGAACTACACACAGTAGGCCTTGGACAAAAAAGCAAAGAACTAAGCGACCTAATTTTGAGAAAGACAAAGCTACAAGTTTAATAAAACAGCTGAAGCTCAAAAACCTTACCCCCCGTAAACTCTAATCTACTAATCAACAAAAGATTCATAAAATTCAATAGAAATCTACACAACAACAACAACAACAACAACATAGCCTTTTCGTCCCAAGCAAGTTGGGGTAGGCTAGAGATGAAACCCAAGAGAACCAATGGTAAGAGAAACACAATAAAATCACACGGGAGAAATGGACACAGAGAAACATAAAACATGACGACAATAAAATCACACGGGAAAGTAAATTACATGTGAATCGCGAAACCATGCCGGAGGTAGGAGCTGCCAGCACCACACACAGTGTACAACCCATCGACGAAGTCGGTCGGCGACTCTGGAACCGGCGGCGGCTTCCACCGCAGCTGGGTCGGCGTGGCCGAGCTATTAGACTGGTTGAACTCGCTCACCAGCTTCTCGTGAACCGGGATTCTAGGCCTGAACGGCTCGTGCGTCACGGACGGCTTGATTCGGTACAACCAGCTGCACAAGCCAAAAAATCCCTTCCTCTAAATTAATCCTAAACTTCACCATGAACAAAAAGGGGAAAAAATATTAATATGTTACTGAGTATATTGATATAAACCTGCGGTGGTTGAGTTTACGGGGAGAGGTGAAGGAGGTGCCAGAGATCTGCTCGGCGTAGAGGCCATAGGGACAGACGAGGGGACTGTTCTGGCAGCGGGGGAGTGCTCTGGCGATCGCCTCGGAAGAGAAGTGGTTGTCGAAGCCGGATTGGTAGTCCAGCTCCGCCGGGAAAACCGGCCGCGCAGCGGGGGAGGTGGTCTTATCCATGAATGGTTTTTTTTTTTTTTTTTGTTCTTCTTCTTCGCAAATTACTAAAAGCTTTATCAATTAAGAATTTTCTGAAAGCAGAATCTGTGTGTTTTTTGCTTAGTAAAGTTCACCCGATGAGTGTACACATCTGAGAGAACATAATTGGTCACAAGTGTGCGAGTTGCGTGCACGCTTCAAGGCAAGGCTTTGAATTAACGACAAATATAGATAGACATATTTTCAAATATAAAATAAGGAGATGTACGGCTCTCCGTTGCGGAATTATTTCATAGAAATTTACAACTATTAGATCAATTATTCTCGACTATTACATATTAATTTAAAAGTTAAAAACACGACTATATAGTTTCGTAAAAAGAAGACGTAGCATTTCCCAAATAAAATAATGGGTGCTTATAAAAAGCTAATTTTATAAAGTTTTGGATGAGTTTTTTTTCAAATTGATTGAAATGGACATTTATTTATTATATTTTAATAAAGTGATCATTTTATTCAAGATTTTAAAGATTATGTTTTTTGTTGGTGTGGCAAAGACCGAATGACCCGAACTTACCCCATGACGAAACGAACGGACCGACTAAGAACAAGTCGGATAGGCTGAGGGACGAGCGTCGGGCTCAAGTGGGAAATTTATTCTCATCATTACAAAATCGGCCGTACCATGGGTATTAAATGCGAAGATCTTTTGGGACTGCTAATCTGATGGTGCGTAAGATGTAGGGGGACGTGGCGTAATCCGGATGAGCCATTAATATTGAGATTAGATTGTGTAGTACATTGGCATTAAATATAGAATGACTAATATCTCAAAAATATCTTGTAAAAAAGGAAAAGAAAATTGAGATAGGTCCCAAGAGGGAAATGTAACAAGTCCCTATACTCCCTATAGAAGGGAGTGGAGGACATCATTAAAGGCAATGAGTTAATGGTCTCATTAAATGCTAAATAAAGTCACGAGCAGAGTACCTATTCGGACCCATCAAAAACCGAACACCACATAAAAATTTTGTGTCGTGCAGATCGAACCGAGTACATATTCTAGTGTGCAGTTCGAACATATTGTTGGTCATATTAACATCAACATTTTTAATAAAATACATTTTTATTAGATTACATAATATTATTCTGTGGAAAAAAAGACTAATTAACATTGAAAATGAAAAATTTGGATAAGTCAACTTTATGTTATGGAGAACTTATCTTTACAGGTGTGTATACGTGCATGACCTGTGTCATTTTCTTGCTTTCCTAATCCTATTGATCGTCTAGCCAGACTAGGCTCCACCTGATTTTCTTCTAATTTTAGGTCAGTTAATGACAAATAAAATTAAATTTTATTTTTATTAATTAATATAACTCTTTGTTATTTTATATATATGGATGTTGGATGCTGGACGCATGTTCTTATAAGATAATTAAATAGTACGTAACTCGTGCGATGCAAAAGATGATATATTTGATTTAAATTTTTAATAGTGAATATTAAATTTAATGGTCTTGTTATGATGTAAAAAACGTAAACATGTCGGGCATAAATATAAAAATTAATGAGCTATTGAACACTTCTGTGTATATAACATTTTTGGTTTAATTTTGTAATGGTGGCAAGTCATCGTCACCACATACTAATATTTGGTGTAAACTTGTGATTGGTGTAGTAAGAGTTGTATTTTCATTATCGTTGTCACTCAAGATGTTTATCATGATGCTTTCCGATCCAATAATATCGGAATTATTTGAGTTTTTTTTTTCATGAAAGATGCGGTGACTGTTCATTCAAATAATAACTAAAAATATATAAATAACTAATACAATATAATTCATCGAAGGTGAGAATATCGTGATGTATATATAAAATAAAATATAATTAGAATATAAATGAACTACCATTTGTAATATCAGCGAATGGCATATGATTTGAATCATTTGATGAACTGCCAAATCCAATTATTATTTGTCATTTGCTAACAATTGATCCAGTGAGAAAATCAGGATTCATGTTACCAATATATGAAAGGTCCAAATCAACATTTAGCAAGACTATTTATAATCAATGTTAAAAAAATAAAGTTCATTAAAAAAAAATCAAAAATGATATAAAAAACACACATTATTTATTTCATAATATTATACAAATAAATTCAATTGAATGGACCAACACATTATGTAGCATATGTAAATTCATAAAAGTAGTAAGCCCAATATTTTTCCCACCATTCATATTCATTGAATGGACCAACACATTATATAAAAAAATGGCCCAATAAACCACATTGAGCAAGCCCAATGTTTTCCCCACCAATATTATGGTTGGCCCTTTGTTTTCATAAATTCTTTGCCCATTCACAAAGAAAAAAAGCCCAACCAAAATGGGCCTATAAAAAACAAAAAAATTGACCCCTATTAAATCGAATGGTCCCAGTTTTGACACGCATATTTTTATTCGACAGTCGTAATCAATACATTTAACATATAAAATCAAATTACACCTATTTGAGAGTTTCATTTCTTCTTCATTATCTGTCGCCTTCCTCACAATTATTAGGGTTTTTGCCCGAACATTAAAAAATTATTCGCCCGATCTTACAATAACCTTCCAATTATTTTAGTCGATGCGTCTGTATTTGTTTGTTTTGAATAAGACAATCTATGTTTTATGATTTTTTATCATCGTTTAAGCAAGGTTTCCGAATTACAGCCGCCAATATTAAAGGCCGACTCAATAGATCCGGAGGTAGAGCCACCGTCCGATAACATCTACAAGATCCGGAATAAGAACGGATCGAGGTCTATTCAAAGGCTAGTTTTAACAAACATAACTTAAGTTCGCATACATATGGATTGGTCTCTATATACCTATATGATAGTCTGTCAACAGGACAATCAAGAACTGCGTATGCGAACATCTCCACACTTACAACCATCTAATAGATTTAGTTAGTGTAGTACATGTCATTTGACATATAGTCAAACATGTGAAAATGAATACATGTTACATTAACATACAATATGACATAAAATTTGTCATAATCATGGTTTTATTATTTACATATCCCATCATTCTTAAAATAAACAATTATACGCATAGGTTTTTGTCATAGTTATGTTAAAGTATTATGTCAACATAGCTTTATTATTACACAAACATCACTTATAAATAAGAAAAGGTAGATTTATAAATAAATTTTAAGCACGTCAAAGACACTCTCAAATCAATATGTAGATTGTGCTTTAAAAATTATTCTTAATGAATTCGTTTTTTTATTGTAAACACTTAAGTTGGTAAGAAACCAATATCAACAAGTTCAGAGAGATAGAAATAAAAAAAATAAAAAATAAAAAAATGAGGACATCCCAAATTTTTGTATTTCAGCAATGAACAATTTAATTGAAAAATATGTATACTAAATTCTTAAATTAAATACTGAGAAAATGTATATTTAAAAGAAAAATAATGAGACACTCTTGAGTCTTGACTAGGGCTGCAAACGAGTCGAGCGGCTCACGAGCCGCACGCGAGCGTCGAGTCAAAGCTCGACTCGAGTTCGAGTTTGACCGAACTCAAGTCGAGCTCGAGCCCATATTTTGCATTGTCGAGCGGTTCGATATATAGATTAAATTGCTAAAATACCCCATTACATATATTTAAATAGTATAAGCCGAACATGAGCTATTGTATTTTCTTATCGAGTCGAGCTCGAGCCTCATAAACAAAGCTAGACGAAAGCAGCTAGAAAAAAATTCAATCCTGCTCAATTCGGTTCGGATCGTTTGCAACCTTAGACTTGACTCTCTTACTCCAAAAAAATAAAAAAAAAAATAAAAAAAAATCAATCAAATTAAATTGTTCCAATTTTCAAATATATTATAATCAATTTATTCTCCCACCTTTTATCATTATTACACCCACCCATGATTTTCTCGGGAATTACTTTACTCTTTCTTTTATTAGCGTGTTGCCACTGCGACAGCCCAAATATACATTTCTGTATTTTTGTCAAAAATTCAAAAATAAAAAATAGTAATTCTCTTCAAATCTGCGTAAGGTGTAGCGCAGATTGAAGATGGCGGGCGGATACCGGGCAGACGACGACTACGATTATCTCTTCAAGCTGGTCCTGATCGGCGACTCCGGCGTCGGCAAATCCAATTTGCTGTCCAGATTTGCTCGGAATGAGTTCAGCCTCGAGTCCAAGTCCACCATAGGCGTTGAATTCGCTACGCGCAGCATCCGCGTCGATGATAAGATCATCAAGGCTCAGATTTGGGATACCGCCGGACAAGAGAGGTAATTCGCTGTTTTTTGTTTCTAGATTTAGTTTTTAGTGAACAAATTCTGTTCTACTGTGCTGCTGTTGCTTTTGTCGCTATGAAGCTTTTGGAATTGCTTGCTTCTGTTCATATTTTTTTTATTTTTTATTTTTTTTTGGGAATTTTGAGCTGAATGGAGGGTTTTTACTTTTTAGGGTTGCTGTAGATTTAGCTCGTTTTTGGAAATTTTGGAATCGCTTTCATATGGAGAAAGTAATGTAGATCGTGTTGAGACCTGCATGTACACAGAACAAATACCAGATCCAGAAAAAATGTGCCTGGATTTCGGGGAAAGGCTGCTGGTTTAGGAAATGTAGGTTTTGAGGGTTGTCGAAAATTGCCATTATTGATTTATTGCGTCTATATCAAATGAAGGGCTTTGGTTTTCTGTAGAGAAGAGCATTTGGGGCAAATGGTAATTGGTAATTGGTCATAGTCTCATAGGTGCAGAACTTTTTCTCCGAATAATTATTTGAGAGGGAATCTATTACGAGGGTTGTAAGATGTGTGAACATTAGGAATGTTGGTCTTGCTGCAACAATTTTCAACGACAAATGTGATGAAATATTGACTGTATTTAGGGCCAGTAGCCTGGATTTGAGATACGAATGCAGTTTGATTTTCCTCCCGTATAATGTAATTCAAGTGACAAACTCTTGCCAAAAATGAAATGATCGATATGATTTTTGTTCCTTCACAGGTACTTGGCTATGCCACCCATGTGTTTTCTTGCTCTTATTAGTTTATAATGAAAAGATAACAGTTATATTTAGAAGGAATTTAGATTGCCGTCAATCGTCCATGTAAAATGTTCTAAATATAGTATTAAGCCAGTCAACCTATCTCAAGTTGTTTTAAGTATCAAATCAAAATCTATCCATTATTTTAAAGAGGATTGCCCTAGGCAAAATTCATCTCATGTTTTAACCTATTCTAATGTTTTATTCATTTGTCTCTTGGTATATACATTTGGGATTTCGACTGACATTTTGGAACCATTTGAGACTTGAAACTTTTTAAGATTTTGGAGGAATACTATGAAATCTTGAGTCTTGAGGTGAGATTTGAAGTGGTATTTCGTACATGGTTTTTAGCAAATCTTAAAAAGTCTTAACAAATTCTAGTCTTAAAAAGTTTTTAGCAAACCTCAAGATTTTGTAAGACTAAAAATTTCAAACGAATACCTCAAGACTTTTAAAAGTCTTAAAAAGTATAAATTAGATACACTGGGATTTCTAAAGTCTTAAAAGTCTTTAGAAATCCCAAACATTATAATACATATTGTCTTCTTATAAATGGCACCATCTTTTCCAAGGATAAAGGTTTGGTTTGAACCAGAGTTAGGTCTCCATCTCCTTATAATGTTGCTAAGCCATTTCAAATCACATTTTTTATTTTTCTAATTCACATTTACTCATACTGTACATATTCATTCCTCAAGGTACCGTGCTATCACGAGTGCCTACTACCGCGGGGCTGTGGGGGCCCTGCTCGTGTATGATGTCACCCGCCACGTCACCTTTGAGAACGTGGAGAGGTGGCTCAAGGAACTCCGGGACCACACGGACCAGAACATTGTTATAATGCTCGTCGGCAACAAGGCAGACCTCCGCCACCTCCGAGCAGTCTCGACTGAGGATGGTCAGTCCTTTGCTGAGAAGGAAAAAACCTACTTCATGGAGACATCTGCACTCGAGTCCTTGAACGTTGAGAACTCATTCACGGAGGTTCTCACGCAAATCTACCATGTCGTTTGCCGTAAAGCACTTGATATTGGAGAAGACCCCTCGGCTCTGCCCAAGGGGCAGACTATAAATGTGGGGACTAAAGATGATGTGTCGGCTGTTAAGAAAGTCGGTTGTTGCTCTGTATGAATTTTTTGGAAAAAGATTGATGATCGTCAAGTGGGCCCGGCCCGTTTGGGTTTCTTTTTTTACGATCCGGGGTGAAATTGGGTGGAATCTTTTGCAGCTCTGTCGGTTTTGGAGGTAAGACAAGCTTGTTCGTTGTTTTCTTCAGAACTCACTTTTTTTTTTCTCTCTTTTTTAACCACAGCATTCCTTTCATATGTATTGCTGTGGTCATGACTTTGGTGAATCTTTATGCTGTATTATCATGTTGCATTTATTAGTTTCGATCGTCGACATTTTCTTTAAGCCTTCGACATTTGTTTCGTTGTGAAATATTGATTATTTATGCTGTGTGATTTCTGCATTAATTAGCTGCCAATGTCATGTACACTAGATTGGTTTAAAGTAGAATTAAAATGTATGTATAATATCCACAAGAGGAAGCAGTTGAATGGTTGTGTGAGCTTGTGTTTTTGCCTTCCTTTTTCACTAGCGTTCTTTTCATAATTCTTGAAAGATACTTCCAAAATTTTTTTAAGGA
The DNA here is from genome assembly GCA_902706635.1 of Striga hermonthica. Classification (NCBI taxonomy): domain Eukaryota; kingdom Viridiplantae; phylum Streptophyta; class Magnoliopsida; order Lamiales; family Orobanchaceae; genus Striga; species Striga hermonthica. The sequence continues at coordinate 1,370,040 of CACSLK010013932.1, read as the reverse complement.
CTTCTATTGTTTTATAGATTACAGGAACTTTGATGTTCAATTAAATAAAAATACAACTGCCTCAATATAAAAGGGGAGAAAACAACCAAACAAAAAATGGGGATGGTCACAAAACCGCGGCCTTAGCGGCCTTTATTTAACAATAAAATAGAGGAAAATGTTACAATCCCGTTGCAGATCCATTCCGTTGAAGTGTGTAACCGTTAGATCATCATGTAACCGTCAAAGATAGTTGATCTAACGATTACAAACTCCGACATAATGGTTTCGTAACGAGACCGTAAATATAGAATGTTAGTTTTTATGAAAAATATTTATGAATCTCATAAATATTCATCTTCTTTCTTTTTTTCTTGAAAAAAAAATTATATGTTTCAAACACCTTAGACAATATTTCTACGGTTCTACCCCAACTGACACTCAATATAAAAGGGGAAAAAATAACCACAATAATCGGGAGATGAAAAAGGGAATTAGAGTTCAACCACAAAACCTCAAATCATCAGTTTGCTTACTCCAAATAGGCCTATTCAATTGGAAGTCCGTCTTTATAAACAACAAAATTACGTTTGTGCAATATTAGTGATATAATACAATCACCAGAGTGTCAAGACATAAAAACAAGAAATGGCCACTTAAACTAGAACCTGTATAATTTGCCATGATGCACAACATAATAGGCAATTTTAGTCTAACAATTGTAAAATCTGTACAATATTTAGAGGCAGATTGCACCGGCCAACAACGAATACTGTCTACATGTATGTACAATTGTACATAAATATAATACACGAACGAGAAAAGTTCACTCGTCGATTATATATAGAATAATTAGTAAATAGAACCAAATCAATGTTTTCCTTTTACAAGTTTTTCATTCTTTTGTTGAAATTGTTATTTCAACATCAAATCCTTCCCCTTGCCACGCAAGGCGGTGGATTTGCACACAGGGCAAGTGTTCTTCACGACCAACCACTTTTTTATGCAATCTTTGTGGTATTCATGGCCGCAGTCGAGCACTCCAATACGTTCCCCGTACTCGTAATCCATCTGCATATAGAAGCTCGAATTAATCACAAGTTACCAAAAAAAAAATAAAAATTCACCAAGTTATTCATCAAATTCCACGTGATATCAAAACAATTGAACATGTACAATTCTGCAAATATGTGGAATATAGATACTACATACTACAGAGATAAAGAATATTCAACTTTTATACAATACCAATAAGCTTTTCATTATTTAGAAGAAGCTTTCCAAAATTTAAAGTGCGCGGAAAATGCAAAGATTGCGCAAAACTGTTTTGTCTATGTGCTGTCATTCTGACTATTCAACTTTTTGTGCTTTGCTTTCCCAAAACTACACAAAAAGAATTAAACAACTGTGTAGGCATGTATTTAATTCTTTTCTAGTAACACACTTGTTTAAGTAAAATAGAAAAAAATCTATTTAGTCTGTTTTCGATTTGAGATGGTTAAATGAAAATATTGTGCAAAATTTTGGCGGGGGAGCGCATCTTCTATACAACCTTCGCACAAGCGGGTCATATGGTAGAATTGCAGAAAAATATTTTACCAACAATCTCTTGATTAAAGGATTATTTTTCCCTCAACATCAAATAAAAAAAAAAAGAAAAAAAAAGTTACCTGGCACACAACACAAAAGTTGATTATCTCCTGATCGGGGCACGGTTCAACTTCTAGATTTATACAAGCTGGTCTTGAGCTATAGCTTCTTGTTCTCAAATTGTATTGAATGAACTCCTCAGATAAACCAGTGCCCACACTGCCTATTTGTTCTCCCAAAGCCAGAAGCTCCTGTCGTATGATCTCAAAATTAAAACTTTGGCATTAGAAGGCCGGCATAAATTAAATTGAAAAATAAAAAAACAGACGAAAATAAAAAAGAAAGAAAGATTGACTAGTTTTAAGATAAATACGCGCAAAAAATACACAGAAACTACAAACGCCCCAAAACTTGATAAATTGGACGAGCCATCAACAAATGCCAGAGAAAACTTTTAAGACACAACACAAAATATCTCACTTACCTCATATGACATGTGATCGATATCTAGTCGCATGTCCCTGTGCTGATCGATCGACTCTCCTGCTACATGATATCCAGGAATCTCGAGCATAGCAACCTCCTACATAAATATGTAATAAGCAAATCCCAATTTTCAAAGTAACAAAATACCCTTTATTATTCAAAATTTAAAACTTTGATCTCAATAGTCATATTCTTTAAAAACATAAGAACTTCAAGTAGGATTTTTGCAACATTCAAGTAGGATACTTATCTACTTTCTGAAAGATAATAGGGTCTATCCTTTCCTCTTGTAATTAGATCAAACATCACAAGTCATTAATCATTTTGACACAGTAGTGGGGGGAATAAGAAAATTAGTAAATTACATCTTCTGGCAATACTCTCAACTGGGGAAAGCCTCGGTGCCTCACGTTCGGGTCGAGCATGATTTCCCCATGGTGGGCCCTATAGATCTGGAAGCCCGTAGGCACGATTGGAGCTAAAAATGAGGGGCCGGCTTCCACAACATCCTGGAAAGGACCTGCTGCGGTGGCATTCGAATACCTAACCATTGGGATTCCACGTGAAGGCGTGACCATTTGAGATGGGTGGCCCACATTGTATCCTCTGGGCCTTTGCATATGTTGGCCTGGCTGAGTACTCGGGTGGCTCTGAGCCACTGGAGGATGCACAAAACCTGCACCTCTGTTAATGGCCGCCACTGGATAGCCTTGTACGCCTGTATTCCCCGATTCGACACAAGCCCCATTGGCATTAGCTGTGTGACAATAAATGAAGGATCCCGAATCAGAAAAATAATTGCAAAACTACCCCCGAGCTTTCCTAATATTCCCAAGAACTCCAACACTTAAAGATAGAAATCCTGAAGGAGTGATTGTTCAAAAAAAAAAAAAAAGAAAGAAAAAAAAGATGAAATACTTCAAGATCCAATTTTGAAACTTCTCAGGGTTTTCCGACAATTAACCCATTATCTGAGTATAATTTTTTGCACTAACGAAATCACTCAATCTACTCGTGGTAACATCACCAAATAAAGATCATAAATGAAGACAAGAAGATATTTAATTTACCATGCACATACGGCAAGTTATGAGCAGGCTGTCCCCAGCCTAGAGCGCCCATATCACCATTGTTCCCTCTAAAATTCATATCCAACCAAGGATTACCCGGCAACTGAACAGGTGGCACGACGTAATTTCCTTGCACTACATTCGCATTATTATGCACCCGCACAGGATCGGGCCCCACAACACCAGCTCTGTTCCTCACACTTCCCATGGACCCGCCACTCTCGATCAAGTCACTCCCGGAGGAATATTCCGGTGGCAGAAACAGAGAGGCTTCCACCCGAGCAACATCCACAGACAAACTAGGACCCACCTGAGCATTTTGGTACTGCTGATTGGAGGATGACCCCTCGGCATTCTTTCTCTTGAACTGCTCCCTAATAATACCATCACCATAGGCATGATTTGCTGGAACGGGAAAATCTCTAATGCCAGCTGGCAGTGTTAAGTACGGATTATTGTTATAATGGGTGGTGGGTGGGGGGGTTATGTTGAGGTCAAGGTTGTGTTGCGGCCCAGCGGGGTTGTAGGGGCCACCCATGCCGTAGAACAAGGGATTCTCGTGGTGTTGTTCGGGGACGGGATGAAAATTGATATTCTGGTGGGGGTAGTTAGGTAAATTTGAGTAGACGATGCACGGCTCGGGATGGAGATGGCTGGGGTGGTGATGGCCTTGATCGGCTTGCATCTCAATCATATGATTATTGAACTGAATGTTTCGATGACCCATTTTGCCTGAGATGTCTGTATTGGATGAGAAGCTCAAGAATAATTCGGAAGAACATAAAAATTGCTTTTATAAAAAAATTGCCATCACACACACACAGAGAGAGAGAGAGAGAGTTTTCTCTATCATAGTTTGCCAACAAAACTGCTGTTATAAAAAAAAATAAAAAATAAAAAATAAACTTTTCCGCTTTTCTAGGAAAAAGATATTTCCATCAGTAAGAGGGACAATGCTAATGAGTGAATATCTACAAACCCCACGAGATATACATCACTACTTTCACAATAATAAGAACAACAAGTTGGTATACAAACAAAAAGGAGAAATAACGAGGAAAATAAATGAACATAAGAAACTTGTAATTAGAACAAGTCTTAATTTCCTTCTCTTAACAAATACAGAAAGTCAGCCCTCAAACAGGCTCCTGCCTCTTCCAGCATTTTCCGATCAACAAGATTGTATTACAAATTCTGGTGAGTAATACTAACCTTAGGTTTTGCAAAATAACAAAAGCTATTAGTTCAAAACACCATAACCATAAGAGAAGAAAGGTAAGAAAACAGCTCAGTTTTAGTAGCCAATAAGGTCAATGTAACAAAACCAAAAAAATATGACAAAAGGAACAAAAGTGAAGAAAATTTATTTTTTCTGGGATAATCATGAAATACTTAACTCGCATACAAAATGAACCAAGCTTTCAAAAAGTAAATGAGACCAACAATTAAAGACTGACGAAAATAAAAAGGCCTTACACCCGAAAATCCCAACAATCGACTTCTTTCAGAGGATTATTGCACAAAAATTGGCATAAATGAAAATGAAAAGGCCTTACAAGAGAAAGGAAAGATCTAGAATCACATAACACTTTCCAGAAATGAAAAAAATTATGATAATTTGAAGAAAGTAGCATTTACATTACAATTAAGCACATCTGTCGGGCCTAGAAGCCGAGAAATGGAATGTGACAGTAAATGCACTAAGATTGAACCGTGGGACCCAACACCGCCTAACGATTAATGTCCTCGCCACTCCACTAACGCATATATCGACACGTACACCCATGATCAACCGCAGAAAATAACTATGACATGGCACAAACATTGATGAAGATTTCAATTAAGTCAAAATTCCATAAACTCAACTATGCAGATCAGTATGAAAAAGAGATATCTGATACGATTCCGCCAAATAAAGATGAATTAACTGCCATATCCTGCAAATAAGAAGCTAGAAAGCACCAATTCAATCAGGGTAAACATAACAAACCATTTCATTATTATAATTAAGGTTTATTATCCTCCTCACACAAGCATTCAAGCAAAATACACCAAGCAAAAAGAAAAAAAACCCATCAACAACAAAAAATTGGGTAATCCGAAATACAAGCAACCTAAAACAGGAGAATGAAGAATACACACAATAATTAAATTTATTTATTTATTTATTTATTTATTTTTATAAAAAAAGAGAACACTGGGGAATTAAAAAGAAAAAAAAAATGTAAAATTAACCTTGTTATCATGAAAAAGCTTCGAGCTTTGCCAAAGGTCCAACCTTTTAGACTCTAGCAGCAAATTCAATTCAATTACTTGTAATCCCTGCAAATTTGTGGGGCAAAAAAAGTAGAAAAAAGCAAAAACCCTAATATTGAGACACGCAATAGAAGTGATCAACGATCATCGGAACTACAATCAAACAAAAACCCACCAAGATTATGCCGTCAAAAGAGAAAAATGTATGCATTGCATGTACGAATGAGTGCTCACGAATCAACTCTAACGATAATCAGAAAAAAAAAAATCATTAAAAAAATCAAAAATTATAAATTCACACATGACCATAATTACAGCAAATACTAACCTACTTGAAGAATGAGGAAGGAAAATGAATCAGGGATCTGATGAAAAAAAAAAAAA
>CACSLK010013932.1:1341651-1352858 GCA_902706635.1 Striga hermonthica | reverse complement strand
TTTTTTTTTTTTGGTTTATAAGAAATGTAATTTGGGTTATTTTGGAGGCTTGGAATTAGGTTTCTTTGAGTTTTATATATACAAAAATGGCCGGGTTTATTAGTTTAATAGATATTTATTATTTATTTATGTATTTGTTTCTTTTTTTTTTGGTGTGGAGTGAAATGCCACGTGGAAATATGAGGGTGAGTGTATGAGGCTATCGTGGCACTTAAAAGATGATGCAAAGGTTTTGACTTTATAATAATGTGCATATATGGATTTGAAGAAGAAGAAGAGAGGAAGAGGAAAAGATCAAAACGAAGAAGTTGATCTTCTCGTGAAAATAAAAAAATTGGTTTTTTTTTTTTTGAGTGAAACGGTGGTGGTGTGGTGGATCATATCAGCTATTTTGGGCATTTTGTGGGGGCATTTTGTGGGGGCTTTCATGTGTCATATATATGGATGAGTTCTAAAGCTAAGAAAGGCCAAGAATATATTGTATCAACACTTCGCATTTTATGTGGTTAAAACTTAAATTATCTGCCTATTCAACTAATTTTTATGTGCTTCTTGAGATGAAAAGGTTAAATTGACAGTGATATGAGAAACAATAAATATATGTTGATGAGGAAGGCTAGTTACAGTCTCGTTGGAGGAATGATTCCTTTAATTAATTCAAAGCCTTCAAAATTTTTAGATTTGATACACATATATAGTCAAACAAAGGTGATGTGACAGTTTTTTATTAAAGTTTTATATGAAGGAATAGTCTCGTTACCAGACTGTAGTTTTTTTTTTTATCTTTATAGTGAAAAAATGTGCATCATGTATTTAGTTAGGGTTGCAAACCAAGTCGAATTGTTCACTAATTAAACATAATATATCATTTGCATCCTTGTTCTCGATAAAGCCTCAAACATTGTGCTCAATTTTTGTTTGTATACTCATTCATCGTAACTCTGCAGTTGGATGTGCTACAATCTTTCAAAACGTTTTGCGTTGTATCTTTGATGACAAAGTGCAATAACTCATTAACACTGTACAAGGCATATTTTTATTTTGCAGATAATATTATGTGACCTTTATATTTCTCCTTTCGCATAAATATATATTGTAATATTTTCTATTTGTAGTCATATTGTAAAATAAGCTTTAATTCGATAGATCTTCATTGTAAATGAAACTTAGTTTGTAACATTTGCTCTGATTTCAAACCAATAACATTGTAAACAAGGATATAGTTAATAATTTATAATTATTATTTATCTTTCCAATTGTTGTTATATTAAGAATTTTAATATTGTATCATAAATTATTTTTATTTAATTTGTCGTTAACTAATTTGACTCCGATTAATAATTAAATAATAAATAAAATAATAAAATACGCCACGATAACTGAAGAATTTCAGCTCAGATCTGATTTGATGTTTGAAGAACATAAGTGCCGTACATGGCGGCTAGGAATTGGCATTCAATAATCATGTTCATTACAACCCTTGAGAACAATACACATGTATTTATATTGGTGGCTAGAAAACCTATAAGGGTATAAAAGGAAAAAGAACCTATAAATAAGAAAATAAAGGAAAAGATTTTGCATGCATGGACATAAAACAAAAGCAAGAGACATGTTGACTATTCTTCTTGAGTTTCAACAGCCCCCCTCAATTCGAACCGGGAGCAAGGTGAGACCTTGAGTTTAGCACGCAACCGAGTGAAGAATTGCACACTTAACGGTTTTGTCAGAATGTCTGCAACCTGTTCAGAGCTGGGAATGTGATGGACATTTAGTAGTCGTGCTGCCACCTTTTCCCTTACAAAATGATAATCTAGTTCAATGTGTTTGGTTCTAGAATGGAGAATGGGATTTGAGGCTAATGCTATAGCACTCTGATTGTCTACCCATATAGCAGGTGTAAAGGGTTGCTGAATCCTTAATTCCTTGAGAAGAGAGACAATCCACATCATATCAGCACAAGCATGGGATAGGCTTTTGTATTCTGCCTCAGCACTAGATTTTGAAACTGAATTCTATTTTCTTGAACTCCATGAAATGAGATTACCTCCAAAGAAGATGCAATATCCTGTTGTTGACCTCCTATCATCAAGATCAGACCCCCAGTCTGAATCTGAAAAACCCACAAGGCCAAAACTCTGAGATTTTGTAATGTTCATGCCAAAGTTCAAGGTGCCTGCCACATATCTCAAGATCCTTTTTATGCTTTTCCAGTGTGTGTCTAAGGGGTTTGACATATATTGACTGATCTTATTGACACTGTATGCCAATTCAGGTCTTGTGATTGTCAAGTACTGCAGACCACCCACTATGCTTCTGAAAAGAGTCCCATTGGTGCAGCTTGTTCCTTCATATTTGCTAAGCTGTGTTGAGGTAGCCATAGGAGTGGAAATGCCCTTGGCTTTGGCCATTGATGCTCTCTGAAGAAGCTCCTGAGCATACTGTTTTTGGCATAAGAAGATTCCATCATCTGTTTTGCTGATTTCTATTCCCAAGAAGTTTGTCCCATGTCTTTGAGGGAAAAGTTCTTACCAAGGAGTCTTATGATTTTGTTGATCTCATCAGTGTTGTTGCCAGTAATTAATATATCATCAACATAGATCAAAAGATATATGACAGTTTTCCCTTGAAATTTCACAAACAATGAGTTGTCTGCTTTAGAACAAACAAAGCCAAACCTCTGTAAGGTGCTTTTCACTTTCAAAAACCAGGCTCTAGATGCTTGTTTTAAGCCATAGATAGACTTAGTCAATTTGCAGACTAGAGGAACTTCTGACTCCCTTTCAAAAGCAGGTGGTTGCATCATGTATATGTCTTCAGAGAGTTCTCCATTGAGGAAGGCATTGTTAATGTCTAGCTGTCTGATTGGCCAACCAAGAGAGGTTGATATACTGAGAAAAATTCTGATGGTGGTATGTTTAACAACTGGACTGAAAGTCTCCTGAAAGTCAAACCCCTTTGTTTGAGAAAAACCTTGAGCTACTAGTCTAGCTTTGTATCTACTCACTGCCCCATTAGCATCTCTTTTAACTTTGAAAACCCATTTGCAACCCACAATATTTTTGCCTTGTGGTGGAGTGGTGAGAAACCAAGTCTTGTTCCTCATTAAGGCCTCATACTCCTCTCTCATGGCTTGTTTCCATCTTTCTGAGTTAAGAGCATCTGATAGGCAGCTTGGTTCATTTTCCTCAACCATGCTAGTTAGGGCTCTTGGTTTCAAGATTTCTGCTCTCAATCTAGTCACCATAGGATGTCTGTTCTGGTTGTTGTTGGGATCAATGTGAGTTTGGTTTTCTGGTGTCTTAGAGGTGGAAATAGGGAGATTCACATATAAGGGAACTGTGCTGTTAGTTTTTGAGGACTGAGAGTTGAGTGGTGAGGTGTGAGGTGTAAGGTGTGTTTATGAGGACTGAGATGAAGGAGCTTGGGTATTTTGTGTGTGGTAAGGAGCATGGCTTCTTCTTTTCTGAGGAATCAAAGGTGGACTTCCTATTTTTGGATCAGTGTTCTCATGTGGCACTTGCTGCTTGGCTGTTTGTTGAGCATGGGGAAAAATATTTTCATGGAAGACCACATGCCTTGAGATGATTACCTTGCCATTTGGGAGAAGAACTTTATATCCCTTGTGTGAGTTACTGTACCCAATAAAAGTTGAGGGTTGAGACCTCAGTTCCAATTTGCTCTTGTTGAAACTCCTGAGATGAGGAAAGCACAAGCATCCAAAGACTTTGAGGCTATTGTAGTTTGGTTTATGGTTGTGCAACATTTCCAAGGGACTTTTGAACTTTAAACCCTTTGCTGGAACTCTATTAATTGTATAACATGCTGCTGCTATTGCATCATCCCAGAACCTTGTTGGTAAATGAGATTGAGCCAGTAGAGATAGGCCCATTTCCACAAGGTGTCTATGCTTTCTTTCTGCAACTCCATTTTGCTCAGGAGTGTGTGGACAAGAAATTCTATGCACTATTCCATGTTGTTCCATGTATGAAGTTAATGACCTGTATTCTCCTCCCCAGTCACTTTGAAATATCTTAAGAGGCAAGTTAAACTGTTTTTCTGCCATGGCTTTGAAATGTAGAAAGATGTCATGAACTTCTGACTTTTGTTTCATAAAATACACCCATGTGAACTTACTGAAGTGGTCAATGAAACAAACATAATAACTATATCCATTACTTGACTTAATTGGTGCAGGACCCCATAAGTCTGAGTGCACAAGATGTAAAGGCTGTAAATATTGAGTTTCAGACATTTCAAAAGGCAGTTTGTGACTTTTAGCCACAGCACATATTGAACAAGGATCATGTCTCTCATTCAAATCATAATTCAAATTACAAGAGTTTAAGGCTTTAACAACTACATCATATGCAGTATGGCCTAACCTCTTATGCCACAGTTCTAAACTGCATTTTCTTGGAAAGCTAATTAAACCTGCTACTGGTGAGATAACTTCATTCCCTTATCCTTGAATCCTTTGCTTACTGCTGGTAGGATGTAAGTTAAACTGATACAGCCCCTCATTGAGTCTCCCTTGGAGTAGAACATCCTGAGTGGTTTGGTCCTTCACAAAGCAAACATTTGGGTGAAATTCAAAGTATACACCATTGTCTTTTGCAAACTGAGAAACTGATATCAAGTTCTTTGTCACACTAGGAACATGAAGAAGATTTTTTAATACAAACATTTTGTTGGTAAGAGAGGATTTAACTTGGCTTGCACCAATAAAGGAAATAGGCTCACCCATGCCATTTCCCATTTGCAGCCTATTGTTCCCAAGGTATTCACTTGCTAAGCTCAGATTTGAAAAGTCATTGGTGACATGGTTTGATGCTCCAGAATCAGGGTACCATATTCCATTATCAATCCCAATCTCAGAATTGTTAGATGAGTTACCAGGAGTTTGGACCATGTTCAATGCAGGCTGAGACATATTTCTGTTGAAGGAATTTTGTTGAGAGGATTGGTTTGGTGTGTAGGATTGATCAAATCTGTGCCAGCATCTATCTGCTGTGTGACCAGGAATGCCACAGACTTGGCAAGTTACTCTTGATGATTGGAATCTTCCTCCTCTTCCTCTGTAAGTACATCTCCTACCACCTCTTCCTCTCCAGTTATTGTTGTTGTTGAAGGATTGATTCTCCCTCTGTTGTTTGTGAAGTTCTCCTGGTTAGAGTTGTTTGGTCCTTTTGAGACTGCATTGAGAGTGGGTTGTGATCTATCTGTGTTGATCTGCTGAGTGTTTGTGATCATGAAGTCAAGCCTTGACTCATAGCTCAGAAGCAATGCTTGGAGATCCATCATGGACCAGGGTTCAAGTCTTGAGGTGACAGCTACCATGATGGAGTTATAGTCTTGGCCCAGACCACTCAACACATGCAAGATCTGATCTGACTCTGAGATTCTTTCACCAACTGCAGCTAAGAGATCAAAACAAGTCTTCATTTTGTTCAAATACTCTCTCATGGTCATGTTTCATTTTTTTATTGTCTGTAACTCGAGTTTATGTTGCATTATTCTAGCCCTTGACTGACTTGCAAAATTTTTCTCTAAGGCATTCCAGATTTCTTTAGAGCTAGAGAGACCAACTACCAAAATGAGGTTACCTTGACTAAGAGAAGACAAAATCCATGAAGCTAAGAGCTGGTCCTGCCTTTGCCAAATATCATATTCAGGGTTGAGCATAGGAAGATTTCCCTCTTCAGGTGTGATGAACCTGTCAGGTGGGCTTGTAGTAGCAGAAATGAACGATTCCAGCCCATAGCCTCGTATGGCAGTGAGAATCTGTTGTTTCCAGATAAGAAAGTTTGAATCTTCAAGTTTAAGAGTGATGAGTTGAGACTGAGGGAAAACAAGCTGACTTGCAGCTCCATTTTGATTTGCAGAAGAGGAGCTGCTTGGTGTGGTAAAGGCCATACTGAATAGAAGAAGAAAAAGAAAACTTAAAGAAGAATAATAAAAAAAAATCAGGCTCTTGATACCATGAAGAATTTCAGCTCAGATCTGATTTGATGTTTGAAGAACATAAGTGCCGTACATGGCGGCTAGGAATTGACATTCAATACTCATGTTCATTACAACCCTTGAGAACAATACACATGTATTTATATTGGTGGCTAGAAAACCTATAAAGGTATAAAAGGAAAAAGAACCTATAAATAAGAAAATAAAGGAAAAGACTTTGCATGCATGGACATAAAACAAAAGCAAGAGACATGTTGACTATTCTTCTTGAGTTTCAACAATAACCAATGAGGCAAAAATACGTAATGAATAAATATACAAACAAGTTCTCAAGACTGATCATCCGAAAATGGATCGGATCCCTCAATCTTACTTTCTCATGCTTTGCACGAAATATTTACTAGTTTGTATTTAGATTATTAGAGTTGTTAAACGAAATGAGTTGTTGCTCGACTCGTGGAGCTTGAGAAGTTTTGTTTTTTATATATATTTCTAAACTTTTAGCATAATTTGATTCATTAAGGCTTGATCATGACTCTTTAAAGCTTGTTAACAATCGATATCAAGTTCATTTATCGACTCATTAACTTAACGAGCGGCTCAACTCCATAAAACTCGAGTTTTATGGACTCGAACTTATCAAATATTAATAACATTTTTTTGATAATGTAAATACATTTCTACAAACATATAAAATTACTAATAACTCGAGTATTTGATAACCCTAGCAAAAACTCGACTCATTGACTCTATAAAAATAATGTAAATACTTTTCTACGAACATATAAAATATTAATAACATTTTTTGACCTAAAAATAATATAAACCAATTTAAGTGAAGAATAGGGCATTTTCAGTAACGACTTTAACAAACGCTAGATGTGTGATTTTGCTTCAAAAAAATTAAAGCGCTGAAGCAAAATCAATTCAACAATGGCTGGCAAACTGAAAAACCCTAGCAAAAATCTCAACCCCAATTGGGCTCAGCTTCAGGAGGTGATTTCAATGCACCGCTATCTTTTATGATGGATTAAGCTCTATGCAGATATATTTTTTCTTGGGTTTTAGCCTGCTGTAATCGATGTTAGTCTTTTTTGCAGAAGCTAAAAATCAATGGCGGGAAGAACCACTTTTCTAAAGGCTCAAGCAAACCCGATAAAGACATCGAGAGAAGCATATTGGGTAAGGCTTCGTCTTCTCTGTTTCCACGGTTATGAATTTTATGTTTGTGGGCTCCGTGAAATTCTACCCAAATTTGATTAATTCATACGACTTTGCAACTTTTGCTTGATCCTGTATTGGGGTAAGTTCAGGGAAACGCAAAGAGCGGACGGAAGAGGATTCTCAAGCTCCGAAGCCGAATCCTTTGATCCCTACTTCTTCAGATTGCAGGTGATTCTTTAGTCCCCTATATAAAGGTTGTGTCTTTTTTATTGTAAGAACAGAGATGAGACGGTTTTTAGCTCACATTACAAAATAAGCTTGCTGAATTGTGCATTGAAACTCAGCAAATACGATTGTGTCGTATTATGTCCTTCATGTTTGTTTTGAATTAATTCATATTTTAGTTGCCCTGCAAGTAATTGAAGCCATTTATGGTGGGCTGTTACTGATAATTGTGGGCTGGCTCTGGCTTTCAGTAATCATAAAATGTCCCAAAAATGTTCGGTGTGGCACCCTTTCGTTACCTTCTGTCCCGTTTTTTCCTTAAATATTGTCTGTATTTTATGCCTCCTTTGATGTTCGTGCTGCGAATCTGCCCCAACAGTCTCACAGATGAGGTGGCTATGGATTGTGAAATGGTAGGTGTTAGCTCGTCGGGGAACAAGAGTGCTCTTGGGAGAGTTACACTGGTAACTTCTTTTCTCACTTTCACGTTACTCTTGACCCTATTGCTTTAAGTGAACATGTTGTATTTACCCCCAAATGTATGCATTTTCTTGCTCTTGGTAAGCAACAAAAAGTTGTTAAAAACCTATGCATGCTGCCTTGAGATGTCTCTCTCTCTCTCTCTCTCTCTCTCTCTCTCTCTCTCTCTCTCTCTCTCTCTCTCTCTCTCTCTCTCTCTATGAAATGAACTTCCACCTTGTATGGCAGGTAAACAAATGGGGAAATGTCTTATATGATGAGTATGTTCGCCCGGTTGATTATGTTGTTGATTTCCGTACAGAAATAAGTGGAATTCGACCGCGTGATTTGAGAAAAGGTTGGTTCTTTCTTTCAATTCTGCAGTCTAATTTTTTATTTATTGTTGTTTCATTGGTTAAACTGCATTGTTATGATTTGTAGAAGTATAGTGGTAGAAACCTACTCAATTAGATGTCATTCTTGATGTGGATACTCATAATTTGGTGCTACGGGCTTCTTTTAGTTATAAAAATCATTGTTATGGGTTTTTCTCTATAATTTCTCTAGTTATGGAGTTTCTAAAGGACTACTTACCAGAGATCGCTTTTGCTTTACAATGATTTGAGGGAAGTGGATAACAATTTATAACATTTTTCCCCGTTTGCTTATCTTCGTGTTGTTGCCAATGCTGCAAGTGCTTCAAAATGTAAAGCAAATTGTGTTTTTGGTTATTCTTCCTTAGTTTAATTTGATTTCATCCAACAATATGGGTAGTGATGAATTCATCTTATTTGTAGGCGCTTGTTGCTTTTGTTTAGAATCAACTTTAAACTATTTCAGGCGGAATTTGGATTTGCCAATATAAACATCCAATATGTTGGCTTTTAATGTCAGAAAAATGGATTATATTACATCTGTCCAATTGTTTTACAGTTCGAAATAGTATTCTGGGAAGAGAGTTTACCAAAAAGACTCATGCATTTTTTATTGTCTAAAAACCTGAAGAAAGAATGAATAAATGGTTGTGCCATTTGACGCCTCATAAAATTAAAATATGCACATAGGCACATATATAGATAGAGCTTTGTGAACCTTTCTCTGTTCTTTTAGTTTCATTTTTCCCATTTCTTTTTTTTTATTTTATTTTTTAATTTCTTCATTTTCCTTTTATTCTAATATTTTTTTTCAGCACCCTAATACATCCTTAAATATTTTGGTTCGCTTCCATTTCCGTTCTACACTTTTGAAGTTATTTCCATTTTTGTTATCACTTGCAGCTAAGAATTTCAATGTTGTTCAGAAGACAGTTGCTGAGATGATCCACGGCAGGATACTTGTTGGTCATGCATTGAGGAACGATCTTAAAGTGCATAACAAGACCAAAATTTTTTCATTTTAACTCTTCATTTGATCTAATTATTTATCCAACACATATACATCAATTTTCTTGTAGGCATTGCTGTTAAGTCATCCGAAGAAAGATATTAGAGACACGTCAGAATATGCCCCTTTTCTAAAGTAATAATTTTTTTTTTGCTGATTGCATAATCTAAATAGCAAATGAACAACAATAAAATAGTAATTATTCTAAAAATAATAATAGTATTAATAAATATGAGACTTACACTTTTTAAAGTACTTTTCTCGATGAACCAGGGATGGACGAAGTCGTTCCCTGAAGAACCTTGCAGCTCAGTTTCTGAATGTCGAAATTCAAAATGGCGAGCACTGCCCGGTTTGTTTGTTCTCTCCCTCTTTTTATCTCGTCTAGAGTTATATGTACTTCTCCATATGTTCACTTTTTCTACCCATGGTAACTAATAACATTGTTCCCTCCCGTTACTATGTACTATGTACAACCACAGTTCTCTAATTTATTTGAGGATTACTAGAGCTTCTCTTATAACTTAATTTGATGAAAATTTTGTAAACCGATCTTGCATTGGTTTATAGGGGGTTTTGTTGATTAATCATTTTCAACTAAAAAGAAAAGGTAACTCAACGAGACCCGGAGGGTGGAAATGGGTCAGAAAGAACTTTTATAAAGTGAAGGATAATTTTGTTTTTCCAGGAAGCATGCATAAAAAGCGATTTATTCTTTGTCTTCTCCTTTTTCTTTTTATTTTTATTATTCATGTCTTCAGCTTTTAGATGAGATTAAGTCCTTTAACTAAGTTGATGAGCATGTGTAATAATAAAATTAAATAAACCTCATTTGTTGGCTCTACCCAGCATATGATACTCTCTATTGAATTGAGCTTTGATGTAAAATATTTTAATTTTTCTTTTTTTTGTTCAGATAGAAGACGCTCGGGCCGCAATGGTGCTTTATCAGAAAAGCAGAAAACAATGGGAAAGGAGCGTGAAGGATTTCGGGAGGCTCAAGGAAAAACAGAAAAAACGAAAACACAAAAAGAAGCAAAATAGAGAAGGTTCGAATGGGACGGGCTCTATACCTAGTTCTTAGCTTCATTTTAAGTGACAAATTGCAGCATTTGATGTTGAAAACATTTTTGTTCTCCCCCTTGGAAACTGTATCAGAAATTCATGTTATTTAAGGGAAACAGTTTGTAGATGATATTGGAAAAGTTCATCTTTTGGTGGACATTATTGGAAAACTATACATTTTTCCCATTTCCTTTTTCCCTTCTAAAAGATGTGAAAAAATAAAAAATAAAAAATTGTGTGAAGTCACATTATAAGTGCATGAAATTTTGCATGAGATTTAATCTAACATAGTTTACTATATGGAGGGGTGAAAATTAGACAGGGCAAGATCGACCTCAAGCTCGGATTCAAGCCATTTTCGTACTGAGTTTGAATAAACAAGCTGATAAATGAGTATGATTTCGATTTGTTTATCAATATTTTGACAAATTAAGCATAATTTTTAACGATACAAACTCGTGCCTTAACAAGTTGAGTTTTAGAAAATTGTGTAAAATAATTTTATTTTTCGAGCCTCAGCGAGTTGAACTTACAAGTTTGAGCTCAGCTTGTACATATGAGTCGAACTTACAAGTTTGAGCTCAGCTTGTACATATAATAACCGTACACAAGTCGAGTACGAGTTTTAATGAGTCGAGTTGAATTCATTAATGTTTCATTTTGTTTAACTAGCTGCATATATAATAACTAAAGATTAAACCATATAAAACTATTGGAATATCAAATGAAGGTATTGTAATGATTGAAGTGCATTGAGTCAATCAAACTTCAATTCCTGGGAGAAATTCCACAGCACCACCAAATTAAGTACATTGATAACATTCGGCTTTTAGCCAATTAAAAATTCATAATCTCAATTAATCCACCAATAATTTGTAGTCCTCCAAATTCCTGACGCACGTGCGACTCCTCGCAACCGCGGCCCCACCATCGTTGACCGAACATTT
>CACSLK010013932.1:1155164-1169908 GCA_902706635.1 Striga hermonthica | reverse complement strand
ATGGTAGATGATTTTTATGAGCACCAAAATGGTATTCAAATCTATTGGAGTAAATAACAAATCTAAATATTAATCACAATTTAGAGTAGAAAATTAAATTTGACTAATATTCAAAAATATATTAAAATTTGATGAGTGAACACAGATTACCCAAGTTTATTAGTTGGAGGAAAATACAATGTTAAACAAAAAAAATTAGACTATTATTCCAAAACAAATATAATAAATTCCAAGATTTCCCAAATAAAAAAAATTCAATCGCTTCTCTCACTATCCTTTTCTTTTCGGAATTTAAAACATGATAAAAAAAATTCAGAATTTTAACTTTCCCAAATAAAATTCAATCGCTTCTCTTTTCGAAAAAAGCAAGGAAATCAAAAGCAAGATAGATAAAAATCTACAAACATTTACTGGAACATCCACAAACACACACATAGACGGATGTGTATACGGAAACAGTAATAAGCTTTTATTTTTTACCAATAGTTGCCAATGACATCATCGACGCGAAACCCGATGACAAATTCGAAGACGGTGTTGATGTAAATGATCGGAAAAGTGGGCTCCAACGCATCTAACACGACGATCGTCGTCAACAGCGGCGCCCGAGAGTAGAATAGTCGTTCTGCCGCATGTGAAGCCACTTCAGCCCAATGTCCTGGTCCATGTCTTCGGCTTCATCGCTGCACTTGAGCCGCTTGCGGAACAGGTGACCTGGTTGCTCTTCGCCTTCGCTTGCTTCAATGATGAAGAGAAAAATGAGAGACCAAGTGAAATAATGTTTAGTTTTTCTAAAGATAATTAAGATGTATTATATGGAATTTAAGATAATGATTGTATCACAAAAAATCTGAACGTGATACTTGATCTTTTGGAATATTTACACGATCATAAGAAAAATATGGATTGGAATAAAAATCGAAAAATTTACCAAAATAAAACGTGAAAAAAAAAGCGAGTGAATTAAAAATGTACCAAATCGGATTTAAAGAAAAAGGTAACAAATCTCATCTCATCTCATCCTAAAGAAAAGGAGTTATAACAAATTTAACAAAAAACAACCAAATCTCATCCTAAAATAAAACAATCCAATTTCCTTAGATCACATTCAAAATCAAATTATTTAGTTAGGCGGGAAAAGGAAAAAAATTGAAAAAATCATTTAGAATTTCGAAATGTTTTGGAGGGAAATATATTTTCCAAAAACTTATTTTTTCTTAACTCTATTTTATAATAGTAGATTATGTTATATATATATATATATAAAACGAATACTACTTTTATAAGTATTATAAATAATAACAATAATCACATGAAACGACAATAATTTTTTGTATAAAAATAATAATTGAGTATTATGATGAACAAAACTAAGTAAAATTATTATTTTTTTTATGTCAAACTATAAGTATAAACTTGTACAACGCTCGTGTATTACATGGTGCTTGTTAAAAAATTATTCTTAAATTTTAAAATTAATGAAAAAAATATTTTAAATTTTATTTAACATTTTACAAAAATATATAGTATTATATATTTTAGAATGACACACACACACACACACACATAGTAGTGTGTGTGTGTGTGTGTGTGATTTTATGACATTACTAAATATGAAAAAATAAAATTAGTAATTAGGCAGTACTATCGGTGAATTTTGTGGTAGAAGATATTAACTCAAAATATTGTGTTTGATTTACTTTAAATCAGTTGACCTTTTACGATTGTTAATGTAACAAAAATAATGAAAATAATTATTGTAGTTAGATAAATTTCGACAAGCAATTGTGTGTATTTTTTGAAAAGTTAATTAAATTTTATTGTGTGGTTAAAATTTTTCAAAACTTTATCTGACAAAATAATTTAAACAGTCCATATAAATTGATACTATTCAAACTGTAAAAAGGTATGAAAAAGTTAACAAATTTTCAAAAGATTGTGCAGTATAAATTTTTCAAAAATAAGATGTATTAAACCTATAAAAACATGAGTAATTAGATAGTATTATTGGTGAATTTTATGATGGAAATTTTGTAATTAGTGTTAGAAACTTATGATAAAAGATATCCTCAAGATATTGTGTTTTAATTTTTTTTAAATAAGTTAACAATTTAAAATTGTTAATGTACAAAAGATATGGAAAAGATCTAAAATATAACAATATGTGTTTTCGTGTGAATTTTTGAAAAAATCAATTGAAGTCAGTATTTTCACAATTTTATCTAAAGAATAATTTATACATTCCCTATAAATTTAGATTTTTTCCAAACTGTAATTTGGATTCTTTCCAAACTGTAATAAGGTGTTGAAGTTAAATAAATATGGACACCCAGGTGATTTTTTTGAAAATATTGTTTCATCGATTGTATAGGCTTCTTTTTTTTAGGAATCATTCAATTATTAATTGCAATTAAAATTTAAAAACAAAAATTATCACTAATTTTTACCGTAATTAATTATATATTCTACCAATAACAATAAATTAATTATAATATACATTAAACATTTAATATGCACATCCCATGGAAAAATATAAAGCATATTAAATAAATAATAAAATTATTCACACGAAAATTTATTATGTAATAATAAGTCTATGACGTAAAAATATTTACTTGGTTTCAAATTTTTTATTACAGGTTTTCACAAAAATAAAAAAATAAAAAAAAAATTAATGATTTCTTTACAAAATCAAATCCAGTAGGTTTAGTATAATATTTCAAAAAGTCATATGCAAATTATTGATATTCATATAGATATCATCATCATCATCATCATCATCATCATCATCATCATCATCATCATCATCATCATCATCATCATCATCATCATCATCATCATCATCATCATCATCATCATCATCATCATCAGTATATTTCCTGTATTATCTCTACCAATAATAATGTGAATGAAATTAAATAAGATATTCCTTTGATTTTACTAAAATTATGGTAAGAAATCTCTATAGTCAATATTATGACAATGTTTTTAGGAATTAAGGTTTACACAACATATTTATCAAATAACAATTTTTTTTTTTAAATTGAATTCGAATTTTCATTCAGCCACCATTTCTAAAAAAAATACTAAGAATGGTAACTTTGAAAATTTTAAGCGGGAATCTCAACAATATGTCAAGTAAATCATTCTCTCTATTATATAGTAATATATTTACGAAAAGCAAATCAATATATTAAGTTATTTACACACAAAATTCATATATATAAATAATTTGTGGAGGAATGAAGTTTATCAACATCTAGTATAGCATCCGTTATTCTCGGACTAATTTTTTGTTTGACTTACTACATTAATTTGAATGGAAACAAAATTCTTAATTGTTGGGATATCTGAAATCAAAATATCGAATTTTTGGCCTAAGAATCTGCAAATTCGTTACCAATAAAAATAGATTCATAGGGGATTAATATTTAAAATGAATTAAATTCTGTTATAAAAATCTCCAAATTTGTTACCATAAGAATCTCTAATTTATTTGGGATATCTCAATTAAATTTTGATTCCCAAAGATTTACATGTTTTTTTCCGAAATTTCCACTAATAGTAAGTCAAATCATTTATTTTCTAGTCAAACTTACTATAAATATATTTTTCCAACAACTGCTTTATATTACTATAGATTAGTAAATGTCCTAATATGGAAATATGCTAAAATTTAAGAATCGTATCACATTGATTTTATAACTACAAATCAACTTAAAATTTGACTTTCATATTTATGCTAAATAAAATTCATAGAATTTATTTTATTTTCAGAATTTTCAAATACACCTCTATCTATATCAAATGAAAATTCATTTTCATCATAGTACTTCACTATTATTTTAGTTAATCAAAGTTAAATTTAAAAGTTAGTTGAATTAAATTTGAGTGGAATTTTGAGTTTTTATTAATGGCCATATTAAGTTACAAGCTATAGATCTAACCTTGTTGAGATATTTTAACCAAAAGTCATATATATTACGTTGAGGTTGTGGTTAAAATTGGAGGATTTTTTGAGGACGTTTGATATGCTTTAAAAATATGGACTTTAGCCTTGATTTGGCGAATTTTTAGAAGCTTATTATGATGAGTATTTGTCGAGTGTTTAGATCTGGATTATCGCTATAGTATGTTGAGTTTATGGTTAAAATTTTACCTTGAAATGAGTTAGGATGCTCGGTGATCTAAAACCCTAATTTTGCCCAGTTTTTTTACCACCGAGTACTTTTGTTATGCAAGCATAATTTCTTGAGAATACTAGCCTGAATAGACTCTAGACATCCTAAATAATAGGTTGAACCCCCAGTCACCATAAAAGTCGCCGGCCAAGGCCGCAGTCCCTGTCCAGTACTGCTCGCAGACGCAGAGTCACGCCCAGCCTCGCGCGCACCGAGGCCCCAGCGTTCCTGGCGCGCGCACCAACCAGCCCGCCAGCCAGTGCGTACCTTCGCGCGTGCGCTTCTGTCTGACCGTCGCCAGAAGTCTCGCGCCCGTGCGCCTAGCTAACGCCTTGAACCGTGCCTGTGAGCCAACCAGCCAGGGGAGAATGATGCCGACGAGAACGTGTTGGCTTTCCTCGACAAATACGATCGACTTTTGTCTCTAGTTTAATACTATTTTTATTATCCTTATTATTTTTATTACTATTGCAATGTTTATTTATTAGGCAAAATTCCATTTATTGCCTTGTAACTTCGAGCTTGTTGCAAAAATGGACAACTTCTTTTGTGTTTTGCAAAACTTCCCTGGAACTTGATAAAATCTGGAACCCGTGCCTAATTTACCTGCAGGTAACATGAAGTAACCGGTAACTGCTGACTCAACCCGGTTTGGTCGACATGGATCCAACGTGGACGCGCACGTGTCTGGAACCTAAGTACAATCGACAAAAACATCGATTAAAACCCAAATTCAGCCCCCAAATCAAAACTCACCTTCAAAAACCTAATTTTCATAACCGAAGAACCCTAATTTTCCACCTTAAACATCGATCGAAATTGTTCATTCAACCAGGAATTGCAAAGTCAAATTAGGGGTCACTTGGAGATGTTGTATTCTCCAACCAAGAGGAAACCAGATACCGATCCACCTTCTTACGGTATGTGTGTGTGTGTGTGTGTGCTTTTGTTATTGAATATTTGTAAATGTTGGGTCTTTTTTTTTCGATCAAAAGTATGTAGTCATTTTTTTTTAGATTCTATATATAATCTGTTGTGGGATCATTTGTTCGAAGAAACGTCTGAAGAAGACTTTTGTCATTTTGAAATGAATGTTGTCCCTGTTTGTGTGTTAATTCTAATTGCATTTTCTTACTTTATTTTCTGTTACAGAACGTGGATCCTACAAGCTGACTGTTGACCTACATTATAGGGGTATGTTTTTGAATGACCCTATTGCATTGTATAGAGGTGGGTCTCAAATTTCATTTGATTATGTGGATGCCAAAAGTATGGACATGGCTATACTTAAGGGGTTAAGTGATTGTGTGGTACCATAAGGGTCTCATAGGACGCATTAAATTTTACTGAATAATTGGTTTAGGCCATTAAACAGTGATGCAGTAGTAATGTCTTAGTTTATTAAGCATGTTGCTCTAAAATAGATAGATATATATATATATATATATATATATATATATATGTTGATGTGAAGTGTGATGTTGTTACTGAAAAAGAAGTTATGAGTGAGCAAGATTCTTTGGATGCCATTGTGGATGAATTTGTTAATGAAATGACTGATAATGAGGCTGATGAAATTACTCAAAATTGGATTAGGGATACTGAGGGAGAAATAGGTGATCAGATGTCTGATGATTTGCATGACGGTGATTATGGAATGGAGGAAGAATGTAGTGATGATGATAGTATTTTTGATAGATTTGTTGATGAAATCCCAGATGCAGAGGATAGTGATTTCAATGAAGCAGATGTAGTTCATAATGATCCTGAGTTAAATGTAGCAGATGATGGAGAAAGAAGAGAGCATGCCCATCTTTAATCCTGCTACTGTCTATGATCCAATTGTTAAATTGGGTATGTTGTTTAGTAGCAGGAATGAATTCAAGAAGACAATGCAACCTTATGGTATGGCTTGCAAGAGAAGTGTCAGGATCACTAAAAGTGATCCATGCAGAGTCTATGTGAGGTGTTATGAGGAAAGTTGTCCCTTCAAGTTGCATCTGCTAAAAGTTAAGAATGAAGAGAGTTTCTTTATTAAAGAACTTGATGACCAACACACATGTCCTACTACATTCAAAGTTAAGAATGTGAGGATTAAATGGCTCACTGAGAAGTATTTGTCACAGTTTAAGTCTGATCCCAACAGAAGTGTCAAAGGGTGGAGAAATGATACTGTGGAGCAACTTAGATGCAGTGTTTCCAGAGACCAAGCTTCTAGAGTGAAAAGAAGAGCTCTCCAAATTCTGCAGGGCTCTTCAGATGAGCAGTATGCTAAACTATGGGATTATACTGAGGAGTTGAGAAAGTCTAACCATGGATCCACTGTTGTTGTGGGAACAACTAATGATGTTAATGGGGATAATATGTTTAATAGGTTGTACATTTGCTTTGATGCATTGAAAAGGGGGTTTTTGGCAGGCTGCAAACACATAATAGGATAGATGGATGTCACCTAAAGGGTCCACGCAAGGGTATCTTATTAACAGCAGTGAGTGTAGACCCTAATAACAATTTGTTTCCTATCTCATTTGCAGTTGTGAGTGGTGAGACCACATAAACTTGGGGCTGGTTTTTGACAATTCTGAAGAGTGATTTGCGTATAAGGTTGGGCAATGGCTTCACTTAACAAAAAGGACTTATTCAAGCAGTTGCAGATGTCTTTCCTTCAGCTGAACATAGGCATTGTGTTAGACATATGTGCAATAATTTCCAAAATGCCGGTTTTAGAGGGCTAGCTTTCAAAAGTGCATTGTGGAGTGCTGCCATGTCAATAACTAAGGCTGAGTTTAGCCATAAAATGTCCCAGCTGAGGGACTTGAATCCAGCTGCATGGAAGTGGTTAGCTGATAAACCACCAGAGCAATGGTCAAGGTCACATTTTAAGAAAGATGTGAAGTGTGATATGTTGTTGAACAATTGTTGTGAGACCTTCAATTCCAATGTATTGGAAGCTAAAGAGAAGCCAATAATAACAATGTGTGAATGGCTCAGAGGCTATTTGATGGAAAGACTGCAAAGAAATAGGGATAAAGCAAGAAAATGGAAGGGCATTCTATGTCCTAGAATATTAGAGATTATTGAGAAGCATACAAATGGTGTGGCTGACTGTTATCCAGTGAAAGTAGATGATTGGCACTAGGGGTGGGATTTTGAAACCGAGAACCGTAGAACCGATCGGACCGAACAGAAATAAACTGGTTCAGTTCGGTTAATGGTTAATGTGTTATTAATATATCGATTCGGTTATTTAGCCTTCTAATTCGATTCCGGTATTCAGTTCTTTTTTCCAAAGTATTCCTAAAACCGAAAAACTGAATGTATGGTGTGTTTTAATTTAATAGGCCCAAACCAACATTGGCCATAGTAAACAAAAGCCCAATCAGCCCAAATCCTAATAACAGCTAAAGTTCGTAACTGAAAATCATCACTTCTACCCCCATTGCCCTCAAAACTTGCCAATTTCTATAGCTTCAGATTCGTTCATCATCACCGTCACCCGCACTCCAACAGCGGATATTTATTGCTTACAACCCATCGTGTCCTTCTGGATAGATTACCATCAATTCGACCTGGTCAACTTCCTTATGGCGTCAAAGACGGAGAACAGTAGCAGATCTGCAAATTTAAACCGACCCCCTTCTTCGTGCCCGACGGCCTGCCACTCGCAACCCACCGTCGCTGGCCGCTGAGACACACATAAATTCAGTATGTCGTCCATTTTCTCATGGCTTTATAGAGCGCGGATCTAGAAATTCTGTGTCTAAAAACATAATAAGATTTATGGAAAATAACCAATTCTTCACATGAACCACTTCTTCACAAAAGATGATGAGTGTACAATAAATGGAAGTCTTATTTGGTGTGTGAATTTGAGAATTCATTTAATGGTTGAGTTTGAATATTTTTGGTATCTTATTTTGCTAATATATATTTTTGTTTTGGTCATTCATTCTATTGGTTCCTCTGTTTAATGTATTTTGTAAAATTTTGATCGGTTAATTGAAGAACCGGAGAACCGAACCAATTATACACGGTTCGGTTCTCAAACGGTTCTTAAAAAATCTAGGGCACAAACCGAACCGAATATAGCCATGAAGAAACGGTTCCAGTTCTTCAAAAAATATATAAAAACTGGACCAGTCCCACCCCTAATTGGCACTTTGAAGTCAGATGCAGCAATGGTGCTCAATTCTGTGTGAATTTGATTGAAAAATCTTGTACATGCAGAACATGGTCATTATCTGGTATACCTTGCAACCATGCACTTAGTGTTGTTTTCTTTCAGAAGGGATCTATTGAGGACTTTTTGTCTGAGTGTTACACTGTGGAAAAGTACTTAAATGCATACCAGCACACTATATATCCAATCAATGGTGTTGCTCTATGGGGCAATCAAAATTTTATACCCCCAATGCCACCAAACTTTGGAAGAGGTGCAGGAAGACCACCAAAGGCAAGGAGAAGAGAGGCAAATGAGCCTTCTTCTAAACACAAAAGAAATTTGAGAGCAAAAACTCTTACCAGAATGAAGAGGAACAAACATCAATCAATTGCATGAAATGTGGCACTTCAGGGCCTAATTCAGCTACATGTGGAAAAAAAAACCTCAATGACTGTAAGTGTATGTCTTTAATATTGTTTTAGTTGGAAATAATCATAAAATTTTAATAAATTGATAATTTGTTTGTTATTTCAGCAGGCAGGTATTACCAAATCCCTCAACCAACAAGAAAGCTCCTTGAACCCAATAGTTTTCACACAAGAAATCCCCACTCAACAATCCCAGACTCAGTTTATGCAAACTACACAGCCACATGTAAGTGGTATATCTTTAATATTGTTTTAGTTGGAAATAATCATAAAATTTTAATAACTTGATAATTTGTTTGTTGTTTCAGCAGGAAGGTGTACCAACTCCCTCAACCAACAAGCAAGCTCCTTGAACCCAACAATTTTCACACAACAAATCCCCACTCAACAATCCCAGACTCGGGTTTATGCAAACTACACGGCCACATGTGTCAGGCCCATCAATGTATGATCAACTAAGAGGTACCAACATGTCACAACCATCAAGAGCTACACAAGGACCTAATATCAGAGGGCCTGCAACTTTCACTGGAGAAAGACCCTTATTCTCTGCAAGAAGTAGCCTAACATCAGTTTCTGCGGCTTCAATAGTGGTTGACAAGGGCAAGAAATTTATGGAACTCAACCGGCAAGACAAGGGAAAAAATGATCCTGTGTAGTTTTATGTTGATGTTTAGATATTAGATTTTGTTGGAAATAGGTGGTTGGCAATAGCAGGTTGTTGTTTTTGAGAACTTAATGGAAGATCTTGTTGGTGTTTGGTTTGGATTGTTGTTTTGGTTGGTTTTGTATTGACAATGGTTGGATTTTGTTGGTTTTGTATTGACAATGGTGTGGATTTTGTTGGCAATGAATGGTAATTGTAGTCTTTTGTTGGCAAAAACCTTCACATGTAGAAATTTCATAATGGTAATTGTTGGTTATCTCTAATACAACAGCCTCATAAATGGCTCATGGCTTTGCCTCCCCTACTTGGTACACCCTTTTTGCATCACATTTTGCAATGTGATGGCTAATCAGCATGGTGTGCTTTGTGTGAAGCAGATAATGCCATCAAGATGTATCACATTGCAAAACCCACATGTCAAACTCTTTTGTTGGCATGTATACATACTTAAGTACATAATGCCAGAAACCCACAAACAACAACAAGACATAACTTAAATCAAGTACAGAACCTTAACATTCCACTAAACTTCAAACACATGAATACATTAGTTCAACATCTTTTACAATAACTTTAGATATCTAAAGCAAAACATCACCCCAAAATAAGTACCACTACAGCGATTACAACCTAAAATAGGTACCACTACAGCCATTACACCCTAGCATTACACATCAAACAACATATTCATGCATGTCCCTTGGGGCATTCTATCCCCAGTACAAAAAAACAAACTGAAAATAACAATTACAAACAACAATACAAAATACACTCTTGATCTCTTCTTTTCTTTTTTCAAATTGTTGACTTGGGCTTTCAGAATCTTGGTTTCTTTGATCAAATTACCAAGCTTAGTAATTTCAATTTGCATCTTCTCGATTTCCACTTTCATCATTTTGGTTTCATTCGTTCAATCTGTTAAGTAAGCCTGAAATAATTTGTTGAGACCGATGACACATAGGTGGCTCAGCCCAATCAAAGTAGTTACATCCTCCCCCCTGCGAAGGCCAGAAAAATAATATCTTGAACAGTAAAATTAAGCAAAGTTGGAACAAATGGGGAAAAAAATTCGAACTTACATTCCAATAATGACAGGAGAAAAACCTTGTTCCACAGTTTGGATACTTCCATGAAGTTCGACTCACGACTCTATGCCCGCAATCACAATCAGCATTTTCAGTAATCTATGACAACAATTTCGATTGAAGATAAAAAAAAATTAGGGTTCTTCGCCTTTAGGTTTTAAAATTTAAGGTGTGGTTTGATTTGGGGCTGAATCCCATTTTAATCAATGCTTTTGTCGATTGTACTTAGGTTACAGACACGCGGGCGTCCACGTTGGATCTATGTCAGCTAAACCGGGTTGAGTCAGCAGCTACCGGTTATTTTAGGTTAATTGTAAGTAAACTGGGCACAGGTTCCACATTTTATCAAGTTCCAGGGCAGTTATGCCAAACGGAAAAGAAGCTGTCAATTTTTGCAACAAGCCCGAAGTTACAGGGCAGTAAATGCAATTTTGCCTTATTTATTATTTATGTTGGGTAAAAATTCAAAATTGGTCCTATAATTTGGCCACTGTCCAAAAAACCACTCCTATATTGACCACTTTCAATTTAGATCCTATAATTTATCAATTTCATCAATTTTGGTCCTTTTTTATCCGTACCCTGGATTAAAAAGTGACGTGGCATGAAAAAAGGACCAACATTGATGAAATCGACAAATTATAGGACCAAAATTGACGTGCCACGTACCATGTAACCTTTAAAAATTAACACGTCATGCCACATCACTTTTTAATCCAAGGTCCGGATAATAAGGACCAATATAGGACCTAAATTGAAAGTGGTCAATATAGGGGTGGTTTTTTGGACAGTGACCAAGTTATATGACCGATTTTGAAATTTTGCCATTTCTGTTGGGCTTGTTGGAAAAGTAAGATTAGGGTTTTTTCTAGTCTTATTTAAAGTCCCCAGTTTCTTTGTTTTTCATAAGTTGAAGTTGAAATAAAACTTATGTAGTGAGATTGAAATATTCTTATCTTCTCCCACTCGTACGCTTCCCTACATCAGCTGATAGCGAAGACGTTCGACTCGATTTGTTTCATAGACAGTCTCGATTAGTTGTTTGAGTTTTGATCGTTTAAATAAATAAGCTGAGTCGAGCTCGAGTTTTCACAAGTCAAATCGAACTGTGTTCAGACAACTCGCACAGATGGAAAAATTTTCTGGCTACTCCCCTGCTTGTGGTATATGTAGACGACGTTTTGATTAAAGGTACAAATCCACAAAGCATATAGGATCTAAAGGCATACTTAGATGTGCTATTCACCTTAAAGAATCTTGGGTTGGCTAGATATTTGCTGTTGGCGATGCATGCTTTCTCATGCATGTATTTCATGTGCATGACTGGCTCCTCGGGGCATATTTTCTTAAACCTCTGTTTTATGTGTTTTTTGTGAAAAGCGTGTTTGTATTTCGAAGTATAGGAATATGTTGATTGTGGTTTTTCTTTTCCGTTGTTCGTTTGTGACAACTATCACCTTGTGACGAGCCTTAGTATAAAAGGCACGCGGTCATCTTCTTGAATGTAATCGATGCTTTGTGAATGAGATGATTCAGAATATGTTTCCCAAAAATGGCTGGTCTCCTCTACTCGATTTCATAGCTCTGAACGCCATGTCATGGTGTAGGACAATTTGTGATTTTCTGGTTTCAGGAGGAGTTGGGGAAATCTGAGGGCCCGGGAAATCGAGAATGTATATGGCTCGCGGCTTGACAAATTGATGACTGAGATTTATCAATACTTGGCGAACAGGACGAGTCCGTTTAGTAATGGTGTCTCGAGGAGCAGAGCAAAGAAGGAAGGAGAAGGAGAATAAGGGGAGAACGAGGAAATGGGAGTCCGAGAAGATTGCCAAAATCGTAAATTGCTTGCCTGAACACGACCATCCATTTTGCAGCCTGCACGACCATCCATCGTAAAATTTTGTAATAATGTTGACTCTATCAGATGCAGGTGATTAAAGGGGTGTATGTGAACTGAAAATGTAGAAATATGTATAACATAATTTATGGCAAGTCTTTTTTCTGAGAGTGAATGCACTATTTTCTTCTATAATTTTGCTGGATCAGTGTGATACTAACATTCTGTGTTCTTAGAGTCTGCTTTCTTCTCCAATTAAACTCTCCGAAGATTTTGATGATGAAATGAAATACCAGTACAAAATTCCCAAATCCTTAGAACAAAAATGTCGATGATTTCATAGCTTTACAATTTTTGATAATGGAGAGCATATTTGATGATGTTGTTGGTTTGGTTGATAACATTCTTTATCAGTATTTATACAGTTGGGATGAAACTGGAAGATTACAAATGCCAAATGTTTTGTTCAGTAACAATCAGACGACTTGTAGTTGAGGTTGGAGCATATGTAAAACTCGCGTTCGTCGCGACTAACAATGATAACAATGTGTAATGCTGCACCCTTTTTCACCTTGGCTTCTGCATAAGAGGTTGGATTAGCGAACAATGTGCGAAGATAACAGAGTAGTTATTAACCAGAATCTAAGTACGAACCAGCCTTATATCATAATTCCCAAATAACATACCAATCGGAATGATAATGATAGCACAACACGAATAATTCGCAACTCATGAAAATACATACTCAAATGTTTTGCAAGAACAAACAAGCTCATGGTTGATGACCACTTGACTAAGTTCAAATTCATATATCGAGATTACAAAAAATAATAAAATTGCACAACTTAGTGTGGTCACAAAATAAAGGGTGTTTATTATTCATGGTTATGCAGATGGTGTTGTTGCAGAGTCCTTATGATGATGGTCACCCTCAAGCTGGCTCAAATTGCCTTTCTCCTTGATGAGCTGAATATGGTGGTGTTTGCAGTAAAGCCGGCCCTCATGAGCTATGTAGTTGGACGGGCTTATCACGCACCCACCATGGCTGCACTTGAAGCAGCTCTTGTGGTACGGAGTACCATTCACAGACACCTGTCGGAATTTAACATGAAAAAAGTTGTTATTCAAAAAGTACACTTCTATTCTTCAAATAGTATTACCTATACCAAGAACGAGATACAATCGAGTTTTTATTTATTTACATATGTTTTTCTTTTACCTTTTCGGTTGGGTACACCGTGTTCTTGCAGGCCAGGCATTTCTCCCTTGTCCCGGCAAACATACTCGAAACTTTATTCGCCACAGGTTTCTGTATTCAATTACACGTTAGTCGAATGAACTATCATGTAACAAGAGCTAGATTGATTGAACAAAAGACTGTTTTACATGAAAAAAAAAAAAAAAAAAAAATTGTTCTCACCTCAATGTCAGCAGGTTTCTCTGGTTTTGCAATCTTAGGGGTTCCTAATGAAACCAAATCCAAGTTTCAATAGTTTATACATAACGAGACTTACTATAAATACTTCAGATCTAAAGCTAAATCGAATCTAATGTAATCCAAGCAAAACAGCCAAGTGCTAAAATTAGCAGCCACAGAGGTAGATTTATGTCGGGCATCTGTCTGTAACAGCTATAAATCTAGGGAGATGCTACCGTCCCGTAGGCGTTTGTAACAGTTAGATCAACTATCCCCTGCGGTTACATCATGATCTAACGGTTATAAATCCCGACGGAATATTTCGGGACCGTAGCATTTCCCCTAAAAATCTAATACCTTCAAAGCTTTTGTCCAAACTTCCAGTCCTTTTGAACAGCTGATCAAAGTGTGGCCTGCAATAGAGTACCCCTTCGAAGGAGTTGTAATTCGCCAGCTGCAAAGTAAATCTATGATTATTAACACACACACACACACACACACAAACACACACACACACACACACACACACACACATTTGTATGTATTTTCCAGTAAAAAGGTTATCAATCTTTGATCTACAGCAAATGGGTTTTTTTTCTTTAGAGGGATTTCTTTGATTTTGAGAGAGAGAAAAAGAAAGAAGTTAATAAACCTTGAGGGTGCCCTTGCAATGGTGGCATCTGAAGCAAGCCTTGTGGTAGACTCTGTTATCAGCTGTTAACTTGTCCACAAGATAAACTGTCTTCTCACAAGCCATGCATTTCTGTGTTGTTCCTGCAAATGCCATTTTCTTTTGGGAAATCAAGATTTGATTTTTTTTATTTTTTTTTTCTCTATTTTCTTTTTCTGGGTTTGTGTGTGTGTGTGTGTGTGTGTGTGTGTGTGTGTGTGTGTTTTCTTAAGATGGGGTGAGAGTGGGAGATGGAGAGATAAGGAATGGATATTGATTATTATAATCCTCGGG
>CACSLK010013932.1:1129791-1142338 GCA_902706635.1 Striga hermonthica | reverse complement strand
TCCATGGCCTTGAACAATTTGTAATTCATGTCTGCTCTCCTCAAAGTCCAAAATTACTCTACTTAAGTCGGTGGGCACATTTACAACATGGGATCGCCAAAAATTAATCGGAATAAGCTGCAATTTCGGGTAAGTTTAATTACGTATGCGGTAAAAAAATTAAAATAACATAAATTAAACGAATATTAATACTTCCGGCACCCACGCAGTATGATAGTGCCGTCAATTGCGCCAATGAAGTCCTACGAATAGCAATTACAAATTCAACAATAGAAGTGCTTTTGTTCAACTAAACGGTAGGACACATTAAAAAATATAGTGTTATTTACCTTGAGGTACGGATATAAATTGCGGTTATTTCTTATCCACGGTGCAACACGATTGAAGTCTAGGGGACGAATGTAGTCGGGGGCGAGATAACAAAGAGCATTGATGACTTTGTGATAATGACGACTGATTGTTTCCCCCGATTTTCTGAATGTTTCAGCCGCACGGCGTTGCCTTTGATGCCCTTTTATTGTATGCAGAAAAATGGCTACGCTTTCTTCAATGCCTATTTTTTGTTGTCTTTTTTTTTTTGTGGAATCTCGTCCTTTTGATTTCGTCACAAAGGATGCTAAAATGACATTGATTTATGCCCATTGTATCTTTAAATCGGCGAGGGTTTCCAACTAACAGTTCATTTACCCACTCCAAACCCGTGTAGGTGGATACTCGGTAGGGGGTTCTCCTTAATGGGGGAAATGTGGACGACGAACTCTCGAAAATGTTTACAAGTTGTTGAAATTGAACCCCCACCATGAACTATATTTCCAAGGGATCATAGTCTTCGACCGGCTCCAAAGCACTATCAATGTCTTCAGGCAAATCATCGATCTCCTCCTCATATGTGTCATTATCGTCTACGTAAGACATCCTACAAATAAATGTATTTGCTAAAAACAAACATACAAATGTTCAAAAACAAATTATAACATGATCATGCAGTAGCAAATGTAGCTTGGAAACAAAGTTAAATAGAGTACACTAGAAGAGAATATGAAGATAGAGAAATCCAACAAGAAATAAAGACAAATAAACTTCACCATCCCCCTTCACTCATCAATCCACATTTTAATAATAAGACGACGTCTCTCGTCACTATTAATCGCGGCAAACATTACTCGATTGGTGGGATCCCGAAACTTCTTGCACACAAATTGGAAAAGATCAAGATCCATATCCGACATTGCTTGAAGGTCGCGCATAGCTTGTTCTATGGTCGTTAGCTTTGGAGGTTTGCTGTTTCTTTATTTAAGGGATACATTCAAGTCTGACCACGAATACATGGTCGTATCGAAACTAGATTTCGAGCCTTTCATTGGACGAACCGACCGCTTCTGCCTACCATACCGACCATGAGATGTCGGGGTCACCATTGGATCGTCATCTTGCTCAAACAAAATCAGTGTTGAAATTTCCAGATGGCTCACCTCGTCTCTCGGGCTCACGTAGAGTCGATGCCCTTGCATTCGACCCCGTAGCAGTGGTCCCGTGAAAAATAGTCGTCAACGCATCATAGTGCACGCATACCTTACCCTCCATGTCATGACCCCTTGGATTTGTCTGTGCACGTCAGATAACAATGACATTTTTTAAAAAGAAGAATGACACATCAACAACACCAACACAATTTTAGTTGATAAATATACTTCCCAACAAAGAAGTAGTATAGGCCATATATCAATTTGCAAAGTAAAAAAATCACATTCATTATAAAGCAAAAACTATATGTGCAAGAGACGAATTATAGGTACAAGCTCAAATCAAATTATCTTTAAAAAAAATGCAATAAAAATAGATGTGCAAGCCACAATAATATTTTGAAAAGAACTGAAGCAAAGAACACTTGTGAGATAATCAATTCAACATAGAAAACAATTGTATGTTATAACCAACCATAAAAAAATACTTACGCTTGTTCATTTTTCCCAACCTTCAGCGCTTCCTGTAATCATTTTTTATTTGAATCCTAACTCAATCTGGTGGCATTGGTAACCATGTTGTGAAACCTTCTCCAATAGAATTTCATTCGTTGGTACTTACTTTGCAGTTGTATGACTTTACAAGGATAGAAAGAAGGACACTGCTCTTTCAACTTCCCAAGAATGGTCGCCCATTGATTGGGTGTGAACTTACAGGTTACACAGTTTCCCAACTAAACTTCTTCCAACAGAACATTCACAAAAGCAACTTCATTTTTGGGAGGCCTTTTTCGCGTCTCCTTGACTATTACCAGTTGAAGTACCAATACCACCCGTACATGACATCTACAATTATGTCTTATGTCAGATAACAAAACAAATACAATGTGGTACGCTATGCTTGATACGTACAAATGAATTGTAGAAATCGAGATATAGACAATCATATTTCTTCTACATTCCAAACACCAAAAATAAAAGGTAACATCACAAATTGCCTTTACTGCGAATTGGAGATTCAATACTAACCTAACATATTTCGTAAACATTGAACACAAGAACAACATAAAAGAAATATGGTCAGATGTATGCCCTCAGTAAAAATACTATGAACTGGACATCCAAATTTATCCTACAGTTATGTTCCTACAATAAACGAACCCAGAAATAACATGAACATGTTTTTGGGTGGCCTCAGTTTACCCTCCATTTATCTAGTCCCAATTTTATAGCAAAGGATTGTAACCTAAAACATACTAAACTTCAACAATGCCTGTATAACATATCAAAAACAATTTCATAACTAAAAAAATGTGCTCCGTATCTTTTTTTTCCATAGAAACAAAATTAAATTTGGAGGCGCGGCTAAACAAAAAATTCCATCATACAAAAAAAAAAAATAAGGAGAAGAGGAGTATGCTCTACCTCTGTTGGCCAGAGTTTTTTTTTTTTCGGAGATGTGACGGAGACGCTACCGGTGTTTTCAGTTGTGTTTGACCTGGCAAATCGGTCCTTGGTTCGGCGTCGGCTTCACCTGATTTCGCCTGATGATTTCGTCGAGGGGAGAGATCCATAAGATGCAAAGCTGAATACAATCCAATTTATGAGGAAAAATCTTGGAGTTGATCATGTACGGAAAGGTTTCCAGTTAATTGAATTTGAAATGTGGAAAAAGAAGTAAAAAAAAGCATCTTAATGAATGTGTGCAGGTGATGTTGGTGCGTTGGGGTGTGGGAAAGACGGAAATGCGTGAAGGTTACAACTTGTGGGCCTGCACAAAACCAAAAGCAATTTGATATCCAATCACACACTCTATAGTAAAAGTGAGTCATAACCAATTTTCATTCGCCCCTATTGATTGAGGATTTAAGTCCAATTAACTCTTTAATGAAACCTAGTATGTTGAAAATAATGAAAATTTAAATTAGGCAGGCAAATCATATAAAGCATAGTTTTGAGACTCGGACCGGCCCGACGAGTCGACCCGGAGCCATAACTGGTCCGGGTGGGTTAATTGGACCGGGCAACAAGGGACCCGATCAAAAGCCGGCCAACCTGGCCTTGACCTGCTCGACCCGGCTCATTGACCCGGATGGGTCAACCCAGTTGACCCGAATCCAATATATATTTTTTTATTTTTTGAATTTTTTTTTGTTTTTGTAAAAGAAACTATATATATATATATATATATATTTATATGATAGATATTTATCATTAAATATATATTATTAAAGTACAAATTTTATATACAAAATATTTAATTTTGTTACTTTTATGTATATTTATATGTCAAAATACTCTATATATAATTTTAAAAAATTTTAAAATTAATTATCCGGTTCAGCAATTGCCCGGTGACCTGGAGACCTGCCCAGATTCTTGGGCCGAGTTAAAAAAACTATGATATAAGTACAAGCAGTTGAACATCGTGTCCTCCTCAAAACCCCCAATCGGCCACCATTCTCCATCGCCCTTTCGCATTGCTCCGCCGTATTCGCCGCAGATCGGAATCTCTGTCGCTCTCCGTTGCCTGGCCTTATTAACCAGCCGCTCAGGTTCATCCTTTTCACACCGCCTCTATTTATCCTCTGGTTGCCTCTTTTCCTGCTCTTCTGTTACTTTCGCTCTTTCCCACCACCGTGCAAGCATTCGTCGCCGCGCCATACGCCGCGCCTTCCCGCGTGTTTTCTTTCCTTCCGTTTGTAACTCGTGCGGCGGTTCAAAACCCTAATTTTGATTGCGTCCCGCACTGGGCGAGCGCTAAAACCCCTCGTTCCCCTTAATCTCTGCGTTGATGGACCGTACTTCGAGATTTCAGAACCCTCTGCCACTGACCAGCGGTGGCCTAGCCAAGCCTCCCCCTATTCCGGGAGATGGTGTCGGGATGAAGCCGCTGCCGCCCCTAATCCTCGATCGATTCCGAGCCATGGTGAAGGAGAGAGAGGAAAAACTTAGGGTTTATAATGGTGGGGTCGTTTTGCCCTTGAGCACGGATGAAATTGTGCGAATTTATGAGATTGTTTTGTCTGAGCTCACAGTTAATTCGAAGCCTATCATCACTGATCTCACCATAATAGCTGGAGAGCAGAGGGCGCATGGCGAAGGTATCGCCGATGCTATTTGTGCTCGGATTATTGAGGTATAGCAAATTAGGGTTACTCCTGGAATACTCGACCGTAGTTCTTGTAATTTACTTACTGTTTGTGATATCAAATGTATTGGAGTTGTCTTCCAGTTATAGTGCAGAATGTTTCATATAAGTTGAATTCCTTGTTTTTTTTTTTTGTTTCATTTTTTTTTTTGGCAAATTAAGTTTCTTATCTGTTTTCGAATTTATACAAACCCTGACTAATCATATGGATTAAAGCTACAGCCTTAAAAATGTATGGTAACTGGACAAAGTATATAAGTGAAAAGTATGAATTTAAGTTCAATTGAATTTTGGAAGACCACATAAATCAAGCCTCCGCGTTTGAGCCAGCTTAAATGAAAAGCTTGGGCAAATTTGAAGAATAATACACTTAACCATCATTGAATACTTGAAAATGAAAATAGAGTTGCAATCTTCTCCCGTAAGTATAAGGCACGCTGGAGTGCTTGGTGAATGATATAATGCCAATAGTTAACAGATCATGCATATTAAATTATGTGCTTGCTTTTTCCTCATAAAAACGAGGGAGCATCCACATTAAGAAGCCTTAATTTGCTCATTTGACCAAATAAAGGTGGACTCAATATCCTGGCTTTCGTACTGGTGTATTCTGTTGTATTTTCTTGAATTTCTCTGTAAAACTCATCTTCAGGGCACCTGAATTTCTCTGTGAAACTCATCTTGAGGGCACCTTGCCGGTACTGAAATCTGCTGGCCTGGCAGTGGGATTCATGCTAACCGAGATATCACATTCATCAACCATTGTAACATCTTGGCAGATTAAAATGAAAACTAGTTTGATTCGGATGTAACATCCATTGATTATGCTTTCTGTGCTTGATGTTATGAAACAAAACCAGTATCTTTCCCCAGAAAAGTTTTGCTTCTTAGACTGGTCTCCTATTCCCCCCAAGGAATATGTATTATGTAGTTGGTTGTGGAAAAAAAATATAGGGTAGAGTTGACCTGTATTTTTTTTTTTTTGTTTTTTTTTTCGGTTGGGAGAATGATTGACAACTTGAAGGTTTGGGTTGCACAGCTTTTTTTTCCTATTGTCGCAGGGCCTTGTGTTGATTAGTTGTAGTTTAGCTTTTTACAATTCTTATGAAATGTGAGCCCTAATTATATTCTAGTTTCCGACACGTGTTGCGTTGTGTGTTTGTTGCTCCTTGGTTGAGGCCAAGGATGTATAATGCTGTTCTCGTTGTGATACTTTACTTACTGGTAACTTCTGCTGATGGATAGGATCATGCCAGTCTTTTTCCTTTCGATATCTTATGCTTTCTTTTTTTCTTTTCTTTTGAAGGTAGTGGTAGTGTTCTTGAATCAAATGTGGGTTAAAGTTATTCATTTTGCTTAAGTTCTATTAATTTTGCGTCATCTCATTGTTTTTCGTGGTTATAAACTCGCATAAGAGAAGATTATGAATGTTTAATTTTTGTTTGATGCTCTTCTTAAGTTAAGGCCCGTACACTCTCTTCATTCTAATTTATCTTCTGACAACTGTTTTCACCAGGTTCCAGTTGATCAAAAACTGCCTTCTCTGTATCTTTTGGACAGTATTGTGAAGAACATAGGCAAGGAATACAGTAAATACTTTGCTTCCCGGCTACCTGAGGTGATTTCAATTATATATTTATTATTAATGCTTCAGATTCAGTGGACTTCTTGCTGCTTTATGTGGTTTTTGACATGCCGTGAAATCCCATGTTCTTTCTATTTGCTGAAGGTTTTCGCTGAGGCCTATGTACAAGTCCATCCCAGTATGCACCAGGCAATGCGCCACTTATTTGGTACATGGTCTACAGTGTTCCCATTGTCAGTACTTCAAAAGATTGAAGCACAGTTGCAGTTGTCCCCTTCTGTAAATGGTCTACCTTCCGTCTCGAGTTCTTTAAAGGCTTCTGGATCTCCTCGACCGCCTCATGGGATACATATAAACCCAAAATATTTTGAATCCCAAACTCAGTATGGACGTTCAACCGCAGATACTGTAAGCTTTCGTGAAATCTCATTTTTGTTTTATGTGCATTCATGATGTCTCCTTGTTTGTTTTTTTGGGTACAATGTTGCAAGGCATTTTGACTATTTTCATGTCCTTTTTTTTTGCCATTAATGGGCATTCCAGTTGTAGTTATGACCCGTACCATAATTTAGATCCTTATGGACGGGCACCTTCTTAGTTTTAGTGGCCCATGATGAGCAGATGTGCAATTCTTAATTATTTAATAAAAATGTAAAGGCTCTTAGAAATGCTGAAATTCTGTCCTGATTCTAAATAATATATGGGGATCATGGTGATATGATTTTGTGTTTTGAAGTTTATTTTCGCCAAATGCGCATGTCTAAGGATATCAAGTGTTGCTACTAGATGGATGAAAGAAAAATATTATACATTTTTACATGAATAAGTGTAGCCACCCTTCATTTGTTGAAATTTGTTATGATTCCATGTGTTCAAATACTGTGGGCTCTTTTTTTCCTTTCGTTTATGAATTCTTGTTTCAGCTTATTTTTTGTGAAATGTGATGTTATTTTCATCAAAGTGTGTCAGTGTTTTGTCGTATTACAATACGGCATGTTTGGTTACAAACTAAAATTGATATAATATTTCTAGTCTATGTAATGCTTCATAGTGTATAATCTATTTTATTTAGTCTACAAGTGATGTTTTATATCGATGGTGGAACGGTAACGTACTAAAACCATATTAAATAGGAACCTGCCTTGGATAGTCTAGTGAATACATTTTCCAGATAGTGAATACATTTTCCATAACTCCAAGTTATTCCAAATTTGCAGTTTGGAACTGAAGGAGTGAGCTCAACTGGTCGTGCAGACCTTACGACTTCCAGTCTTCATGCTGTAAAAAAGTCCATGCCACCTAACACCAGACTCGTGAAATCCTCTTCTCCTTTCAGAATTGCGCGTGCCGGGTCGTTATCGCCTTCAGTTGAAGACTTCAATGCGGATAATTCCCCAAAAAGAAATTCCGTTCGGGCCTCACCGTCCCACCCCGGGACCGAATATGGGCCATACAATGGGATTCCACGAGATGAGGAGACAAGCCAGTTGCGAAAGGGAGACTGGCAGCCGGTCAACCCCAGCCAAAAGCTCAGAACATCCACCGCATATAACTACAGCAGTGGTCTTGACCTGCGTGGGCCTCGTGCTTTGATCAGTGCATATGGTATGGACGAGAGAGAGAGAAAGCCGAACCGTAACCATGATAAGCCCGAGCAGCTGGACATGAATGGTGCAGAGTACAGTGATTCCTTAAGGCCGTGGCAAAATACTGAAGAGGAAGAGTTTAACTGGGAAGATGTTGCCCCAGCTTTAGCCGATCGAAGGCAATCTAATAATGCTTATTCATCTCTAGAGTCTTCTGGGAATTTGTCAACAAGACATGGGTTTATGGCAAACCATGCTGCTCGTTTGGTGAGTGATTACGGAGGAAACATTTCCAAAGCTCAATCGGCTTCTACTACTAATTCTTCTATTCCTGAGGATGTTTTGAGTTCAACTGTTAGATTAATCACTAATCTTTG
Organism: Striga hermonthica; assembly: GCA_902706635.1. Taxonomy (NCBI): domain Eukaryota; kingdom Viridiplantae; phylum Streptophyta; class Magnoliopsida; order Lamiales; family Orobanchaceae; genus Striga; species Striga hermonthica. The sequence goes on along the minus strand of CACSLK010013932.1, from coordinate 1,134,176 downwards.
CGGAACTTTACATTTTCTTTTGTTAATTATATCCGTTTTGTGTTTGTGATTTTATGTATATACAAAGTTGTTTATTCTGAAGTCAAACCCTCGTTTCATGGTATTTGTGCAACTCTGTTTCCTTTGTAATTTCACAGGACGGCCATGACAAGGTTGCTGGAGTTCTGCAACATGTTGCCATCCCTAATGATATGGCAAGTCAGAGTACCCCTAATTTTACTCGGGAATCCTTGATTTTTCTGGGTCAGGGCCATTATAATGCAAACGAAGTGCGTCCGCTACCAGAAACCAGAAGCTTTTTGACAGCTGGTCTGCAGAAGCCTTTCCCAAATATGGATTTGACGTTTAACCCCACCTACAGCTCATCTACTCCCGAAGTTCGAGTCACCGAGTCATCAGCTCTAACAAAACCTTGGAATCCCTCAACTTCCCAAAATTCACACATTATGCCCTCACACCCCTCTATTCCCCTGCATATGCAAATCCGAGGTCAATTTGGCGCACACAATGCTTTTGCTGATCAAAGTCGCTCTGATCAGCTTTTGGGTAACACTGCAAGCACATCTCAATTTCCTAATTTCCGGCCAATGCCAATTCCCGTAAATCTGCAGAACGCTGCACGACCACCTCTATTACAGCCAAACCCGTCACAGAATTTATCATTGCCTTTAGTACCTATGCCATCAAGCACAATGGCACGGCCTTTTACTCATATATACTTGGCACAGCCACAAGGCCCTTCTATTGGCAATACTTCATCCAATTTAGTTCAAGGCATGCAGTCATCCTTCCCAATTCCTACTATGCCTTTTCATGCACCTAGGGGTCCTTTTCACAACACAAATCAGTTTTTACCTGTCGGTCAAAATGTTGGTCAAGTTGCGTCTACACCTACAGGTGGAGGAACTGCGTTTTCAGGTCTAATTAGCTCGTTAGTGGCCCAAGGTCTGATATCGTTGCCGAAGCAGGTACTGCACTTACTTCCTCCGTTAATCCTGTTATTATCTCAATTACGGCCCGAACTGCAAAGAACGATCCCTAAATGCAAACGAAACATCTTCAGATTTATTAAAATATTACTATTAGAAAGTTTTCTTCTTCTGTTTTATTGATTTTATCATTTTAATTGGTTTTCAACCTCAGGCTTTGGCTTACTTTAAGCTGCCCCTCATCTAATTGAAGTGGGTGGCTGTGCATATTTTATTTATCAATCTGTTCATTATTATTTTTCACGCGACACTGTACAATATATAGGAATCCGTTGGGGTGGATTTCGATCAGGACGCCCTCAAGGTCCGTCACGAGCCCACGATAACCTCCCTGTACGGGGATCTCCCCAGGCAGTGCACCACCTGTGGCCTCCGTTTCCGGACCCAAGACGAGCATCGCAAGCACATGGACTGGCACGTTAGCAAGAACCGCACACTAAAGAACCGGAAGGCAATGCCCTCTCCCAAGTGGTTCGTAAGCGTTTCATTGTGGCTGAGTGGGGCCGAGGCCCTGGGACCCGAAGCGGGCCCTGGGTTTCAGCCAGCTGAGAAGGTCGTGGAGAAGGTGGATCAAGAGGAGGTAGCTGTGCCGGCTGAGGAGGATCAGAACACATGTGCACTGTGTGGGGAGCCATTTGATGATTTTTACAGCGACGAGACGGAGGAGTGGATGTACAGAGGGGCCATCTATATGTATGGGCCTTCCAGTGGGCCTACGGTGGGGATGGACCGGTCGCAGTTGGGCCCTATAGTGCACGCGAAGTGCAGGTCCGACTCGCATGAGCATTTTTCTGAGGATGTTAAGGATGAGGGGGTATGTTACTCTTCTTTTCTTTTTGTTCTTGTCATGCTGCATCTTTTTGGTTCTGATGGTGTGATTTGTTGTTTATTTATTCTACTGCCTTGGGTTGATTTTTCTTCTCTCTTTGAGTTCAAGAATTATGAGAAGCATGAGATATTCTAAATATTTGTTTTGGACTTGGGATAATAATCTTGCGTGTTCTCCCCAATTATTGTTCTCTTGTTCAGTTGTTTGTGTGTATATTTCTCTTGGGAGCTGGGTCATCTTATTAAAGTAACTCATGAGGAGCTGCTTTATTCAGAATTTGCCCAACAAAGTCTGTTTGTCGCCATTTTATTTCAGTGGTAGGAATGACGCTTAAAGAAGATATTGAACATATGCTTCTTAATTTCTCGCTCAATATGAACACGTGTAATGCATATTATTGTTTGTGTGTGACATTAGAGCTGGGACACTACATCTTCCATATTTTGTGTTGAAGTAGCTAAAGATGTGATTCAAACTTTATATACGTACTGGCAAAGTCCTACCTTGACTGAAATCTATAGTGCAAAGCAATGATGCTCTTTTTGCAAAACAATGAGGTCCACAATCTGTCTGAATTTTATTCGAGAGTATTCGATTTTGATGCTATTAGTTTGCTAGTAAGGATGTCTTTGAAAGATTCCTTGATTGACATAAATGTTCATCTGTCCTCTGTTGCTGCTTTGCTTGAAAACATAATTTAACCCTTAAACTACCTTTGATGTGCAGGAATCAACTCAAGAGGGTGGTCAAAGGAAACGTTTGCGTATTTAGCTTCCTTAAGATTGACCCATTGTGGTCTCCTGTAACTTGAACATCGAGTTTCCAAAACTATTATTTCATTTTTCTTCATATTAGCTTTAGCTTGCCAGAACAAGTGTACATGTTTAGTTAACTTTTTCTTATAAGATTGTCTGGCGATAGGAAAAAAGAAGGAAAATATAAATATATGAACAGATTTAACCTTCGCAGCATTTCACGGTACTATGAAGGATTCTTAAATCGGCCTTTCTTTCTTTCATTCTCTATTTCGTAATGAATAGTATTAGAACACATTTCTGTTAAATTCATAAAAAAAAAGTCGTTAGCTCCGAGGGATGAGGGAGGGTGGGGGTTGGGTCATAATTGTCTTTTCAGAATCTGCAGGAAGCTGCTGCTATGAAACTACGTACTTGCTGAAAGCTTCTCAAATCCAGGTGCTGACTATTGTTGCAGAAGTTGGAGACATAAAGCAGTATCTTGCTGATACTGATAAACATTTAGTTTTATTTTGTTCGCTTACGTTTTGTATTTGGGATTCGACCTTTTATTGATATATGAAGGCTAGGAACCGTCTTGATGTAACAATGCGGCATGTGTGTCGGGATCTTTATTGTTATTCTTCAGTTTGGTTTTTTCTTATTTCAAGAATGTGTATTGCAATCCAGTGTTTTTCCTTTTGGATCGAATTTATTTGGGAATACTCCGGCTGTAGTCATCAAGCTTAGGTCCTTCATTGTGTATGATAATAATTTTATAGATTACAAATTTGCACGAGTCGTACAAGGTTTTTTGGCTTTGCACCAGAAAAAAAAAAAAAACATATGTTATTCCTCAATTGTAAGCTTTTTCAGTGCAGAATGACTTCTGTTTTAGTGTAACTCTAAAAAGAAACACAATTTTGAAGAACTCGAAGCTAAACAATACTCACTCTGTAATTGACACTAGTGTACACCCCGTGCAATGCACGGGAACAATATTAGATTAACAATATTATAAATAAATCTCGAGTTTGAGACACTCAGTGACGGAAGTGGAAATTACTATTGATCCTATTTGAGGAGAATAAACAATACTTAATAATTATAAATTAAAGATTCATGGTCAAACAATGTAAAATTATTTTGTATAATAGAATATAAAATTTACATTATTTTGTATAAGAGAATATAAAATTTGTATGTTTAATATTAAGAACACCTAAAATATTATATTAGTATATGTAATAGTATTCAAATTTTTCTATATTATTTTTGAAAGATGTGAAATCACCTACAACTTTTCTAAATAATTTTAGAAGAAAAACATATCTAAAAACATTTGAATTTAACATTGTGTAAAAAAAAATTTCTAGACTATTTTGTAAATAAAACATGTCTACATATATTTAAATTTAACATCAACTATGTGTATGTGTATATGTATATATATATAGACGAATATGTAAAAAAAAAGTCTAAACAATTTGTTTCAAGTGTCTAAAATATTATAAGTCTAATTTAATAAAATCATACCGAATTTATGGTGTTCCATCTAAAAATATTTGATTACACACAATTTGAAAATTATAAGTTTTGATACCAAAAATAATTACAAATATTTATTTTGATACCAAAAAACAGGAAAGAGAATAACAAAATCTACCCAATAAATCAGTCGATTTGTTACCCTATCTACCCAATAAATACAAATAAAGGAAAGAGAATAACAAAATCTACCCAATAAATCAGTCGATTTGTTACCCTATCTACCCAATAAATACCAATAAATCAGTCGTTGATTACCCTATCTACCAAAAAAAAAAAAAAAAA
>CACSLK010013932.1:1101732-1116637 GCA_902706635.1 Striga hermonthica | reverse complement strand
ACTGTCACTATAACCTCTCAAATGTAAGTCTGAAATTCTGGGATAGAGTATACCTTGGCCAGCAGAAGTTTTCAAATACCTGAGAACCTTGTGTGCAGCATCCAAGTGAACTTGCTTAGGGTTAGAGACATGTTGGCTAAGACATTGTATGCTATATGCAATGTCAGGCCTTGTTATGGTTAGATATAACAATCTCCCAATTAATCTTCTGTAGCTAGTAACATCAATGTCATCAGAAGTATCAGAAAGAGAAGAGAGTTTTAAATTGCAGTCCATTGGTGTTTTAGAGGGTTTTGAAGCCAAAAATCCAGTGTCATTGAGAATATCAAGAGTGTATTTTCTTTGACAAATGTGAATACCCTTGTCAGAGTGGGCAAACTCTAACCCCAATATATATTTTAGAACACCAAGGTCTTTGATTGTAAAACATTTGTCAAGATGAGCTTTAATTGCAAGAATATTGTTTAAATCATTTCCTGTGACAATTATGTCATCTACATATACCAGTAATGCAAGAATAGAGTTTTCAGAGACTTTAATAAACAAAGAGCAATCAGCATCAGATTGTTTGAAACCATATGCAAGTAAACAGAGAGTAAGTTTGTGAAACCATTGCCTTGATGCTTGTTTTAAACCATACAAACTCTTGGTTAACTTGCAAACTCTCTTATCAGAATCATTTAAGTACCCAGGGGGTGGCAGCATATAAACATTTTCATCTAAATCACCATGAAGAAATGCATTATTAACATCAAGTTGATGAATGTGCCACTGTTTGGCAGATGCAATGGCAATTAAGACCCTAACAGTAGTGATTTTAGCCACAGGGGAAAAAGTGTCAAAATAATCAATGCCTTCTTCTTGAGTGTAGCCTTTGGCTACTAATCTAGCTTTATATCTTTCTATTGAGCCATCAGACCTATATTTTATCTTATATACCCATTTACAGCCTATACAATTTTGATTTGGTGGCAAAGTAGTTAACTCCCATGTTTTAGTTTGTTCTAAAGCATGAATTTCTTTTTGCATAGCCTCTTGCCATAAAGGGTTAGAGACTGCCTGTTTGTAGGTCTTAGGCTCAATATTTTGAGTAATAGAAGAAGTAAAGCAATGATGAGAATCAGATAATGAAGATGTTGACAGGAAATCACTTATAGGATATAATGTTCCAGAAGTTTCATCATGTGATGCTAAGTTTGAGGAATGGGGTAGAGAATGATTATAAATGCTTAGGTAAGCAGGTGGTTGCATGTTTCTAGTGGATCTTCTGGTATGGGTGGGTTGCTGTATAGGAGAATGATGTATAGCATTGGGATCTGATGTAGATTGAATAGGTGAAGTTGAATGATCTGTATGTGGGGATGGTGGGGAAACAGCAGTGTCTGATGAGTGAGGTTGTTGATGTGAGACAATATGTTGTTGGGAGACAATAGGTTGTGTTTCAAAGGGAATGGTATGCTGATCAGGGATAGGGAAAAGGAATTCTGAAGACTGGGAAATAGGGGAAGTAGATTTGAAGGGCAACACATGTTCATAGAATGAAACATTTCTGGAGATTATTATTTGCTTGGTGTCCAAGTTGTAAAGCCTATAACCTTTACAACCTAGTGGGTAACCAAGTAGAATGCATTTTGATGCTCTAGAAGCAAATTTAGATCTATTTGAATGCAAAGTGGATGCATAGCAAAGACAACCAATGACTTTCAAATGATCCAATGATGGATTGGTTTTATATAAAATGTTGTATGGAGAAGTTTTCAAAACAGATGAAGGTATTCTGTTTATTATATGAGCAGCAGCACATACACAGTCTATCCAAAATTGTAAGGGCAGGTTAGCATGAAACATTAAAGCTCTAGCTACTTCTAGCAGATGTTAGTGTTTCCTTTCTACCCTTCCATTTTGTTGGGGAGTTTCTACACAGCTAGTTTGATGAATTATGCCATGATCAGAGTAGAAATCTTTGAGGAAAAATTCTGTACCATTGTCTGTTCTAATAGTTTTGATTTTCTTTTGAAATTGAGTACAGACAAGGTTGTAAAAATGAAGTAAGAGTCTTTTTGTATCAGATTTGAAGGCCAAAGGATAGATCCATGTAGTTCTACTATGATCATCAAGTATAGTCAAAAAATATTTATGACCAGAATGAGAAGGTGTAGAGAAAGGACCCCATATGTCACAATGAATTAAATCAAAACATGAATCAGCAATGCTAGTACTAATAGTATATGGTAGCCTTTTCTGTCTACAAAAATGACAAACATCACAAGCATTGTGTACAGCAGATTTACAAGATGTTGATGAGCATATGGACATTTGAGATAGTTTATGATATGAGATATGTCCAAGTCTGTTGTGCCACAATTCAAAATCAGATAATACAGAAAAAGAAGATACATTTGATGAAATCACATTGTGATTTTCAGAAACAGGAAAATTCAAATGATATAAGCCATTCTGGAGCCTAGCAGAACCAATCATTTGTTTGGTTTGTAGGTCCTGTATAATGCAAGAGGAAGCAACAAAATTGACAATGCATTGGTTAGTGGAGGTTAGTTTAGAAACAGATATCAAGTTAAAGGAAAAGGATGGAACATATAGCACATTGTCCAGCACAAGATTAGGTCCCAGATTGATCTGTCCCACATGGCTGGCACAAGTGTATTGTCCATTTGGTAAATTTATTTTAATAGATTTTGGAACAGGAGTGTTAGTAAAAAGATCAATATTGCAAATCATGTGATCAGTTGCTCCTGTGTCAAGAATCCAAGTCTGATTTTGCAATTCAGAATTAATAAGACATGTCATGGTGATACCTGACTGATCAGAAATAGCATTGGCCACAGCAGGAGCTATGTTGTTGCTCTGCTTAAGCTCTTGTGATTTCTTAAACTCTAAGAACTCATGAAACAGAGCATCAGTCATGGAAGATTTATCAGAAGTAGTGGAAATAGGAGTAGATGTGGATATGTTAGCAGAATGAGATTGGGAAAGACTGGGATGAAACCTCGGACCCCTAGGACCTACCCAATCAGCAGGGTATCCTATGATCTGATAACATTTTTCAGTAGGGTGATTGTATCCACAATGAGCACATTTGACTTTCTTTTTATCTTTAGGAACATTGCTCTTAAAAGGTTTTTGAGATTTTGCAATCATAGCCACAGAATCAAAAGACTTGTTGTGAAGAGACCTTTGACTCTCCTCTTGCAGTAAAAGAGAGTAAACAGTGGACAAAGAAGGTAATGGAGAAGATAGCAAGAAATGACTGCGAAGAGAAGCATATGAATCATTTAGACCAATTAAAAACTTCATGACTGAATCATTTTGTTGAGCAGCTGTCATAGAATCAAAAATGTGACAGGAACAGCTATTCATAGCACCACAAACACACTTGAAAACAGGTCTATAGGTAATGTATTCATCCCACAGGGATTTAAAATTGGTATAGTATTGAGTAACAGAAAGTGCACCCTGATCCATAGTACTTAGAGACTTTTCAAGCTGAAAGATCCTAGGGCCACTACTCAAAGCATACCTAGACCTAATTTCATCCCAGACATCTTTTGCAGAGGTAAAAAATAGGAGAGATTGCCTGATGTCTTTTGAAATAGAGTTCAAGAGCCAAGATAACACAAGATTGTTAGCCCTTACCCATGCAACATATTCAGTGCGATTATCAGAGGGGTTAGGGGTTACCAGAGTACCATCGATGAATGACGATTTGTTTTTCACGCTCAGAGCCATCTGAACAGCACGAGACCAGGACATATAGTTGTCTCCCGTGAATTGATCTGCAACAATCAGGGCGCCGGGATTATCGCCGGCATGCAGAAAGTACGGAGAGGAAGGATCGTCGGTCGGCGTGTGAGAGGTGGAAGCAGCCATCACAAATCGAACAAAAAATCGTAGAGAGACCGATCGAAAACGAGATCGAGATCTAGATCAGAGTGATCTATGATCGAAATCACGAATAGATCGAAAATCGAAAAAAAACAAAGAAAAAAAAAAACGAGATCGAAAATCGCAGCGGAAAAGGAAAATCTAGATCGCGAACAGGATCTGTAAAAACTCGGCTCTGATACCATATTGAATCAGAGATTGAACAAAAACATCAACATTTCACTAAGAACTGAAAGATTATTGTTTACAGATGGGAAATTACAGATGAAAGATTGAAAGGGAGAATAACATTCAGAGAGAGAGATGAGAGAGTAAGAGAGAAGGAAAAGATGCGAAAAGTAAAGTACAGAAACCCTAATGAGGGTATTTATACCTATACAAACATAACTAGAGTTGTTAACACTAAAACACGTTTTTGTTGAATAAAGCCAAACATATAATATAAAAGCTAATACTTCAATAGTTATTTTATACATTATAAACAACCTTGTTTTTATTTATTTTATTTAAGTTAGTAATAATATTATCAATAATTCGTACAGGTAGGAATAAGATCAATAATACAAAAAAATAATAATAATAATAATACATACATATATATATATATAACAAATTGCTATAATTTTTCTTGAACTCTGAAAAATAATTATGTATGGATGAATTAATAAATAGGAAATAGTTTGGGATGGAGAAAATATTGAATAATAAGTATATGTAAATGTTAATAGAATAAAATGTGAAATAACATCCATATGATGAAGTGATAAATAATCCCCTGTATATAATTCCTGAATGCGCTGAGTCTACGTGACTACTTCTCGTGCTTCGGAATCTTACTTGGCGAAGAATCATGCTTCGTAATTAAGTTTAGACAAATAATATTGATATATTAATAATTAATAATCGAGGTTCGGACATTCCATAAATATTATTTAGCTAACTTAGGTATTTTAATATTATTTGTACTAATATAACCCTTTAATTCTTTATAATTTTACATAGTGAAAGACTAAGTGACTAATATATCCCTGAATTTTGATTTGTTTCCTTCAATTAGCTATTGAATTATAAATGTATTTTAAAAATTGACAACTTTTGTATTTCTTATCGGTTTTACATATATAATATATCAAATTAATAATCTTTCATGACCTTCGGTTTGACATCCATATTGTATATATAAAATAAATAAATTATATTTGTCTTTATAATAATAAAAAATAATAATATTTATAAAAATTTATTAGAAAAATAAAATTATTTCTCAGATGATATATTTATGTTTAATTTAGTTATATGTTGTAAGTTAAGAAAAAAATATTATAATATAACACAAGTAAGTCACACAAATAAAGAGTGTCATACTAAATATATAATAATATATATTTTATAAAATGTATTTAAATTTTCAACTACTTTTCACATTAATTTTAGATTTTAAAGAAAAAATTAGCAACCACTCGTGTAATACACGGTCGTTGTACTAGTTTATACATTATAACAAATAATGATTTCAGAATCCGGTCGGACATTGAATAAAAAATGTTGGTTCAATTATTCATTACTCTGATTAATTCTATCATTATTAATTAAATAATATGTTTAGTATATATATTAGTTTTAACAAAAAAAACTGACATGCTAATTTATACATATCCAATATATTTGAATATATACTTTTATTATAATAAAATCTATTTTAATGCTTTAAAACTAATTTATTTATTCTTTTTTTCTAAAAAAAAGCGAGAAAAGATTGACCGATCTAACCAGCTGGTTATTAGTTGGTTCAATCAGTTAACGATCAATTGTGGATTCATTGACAACTAGTTCACTAGCGAACTAAATCGGTCAGTTCACCGATTCTTGGTTCGACCAACTTGTTCAATCTAGCTTTCATAACAATGGTAGTCGATAATATTTATTTATTTGTTTTTATTAACTTCTACAAATGTTATCGGTACATTTTGAATTTGTGTAAAAATGATTAAAAATATATAAAAAAAATGTTATCAGTACGTTTCGAATTTATTTAAAGTAATTTGTGATGTAGAAAATATTTTTTTCGGAATTTAATTATAAATATTAATATAACTAGTACAACACCCGTGTATTACACGGGTGCTTGCTAATTTTTTTTTTAAATCTAAAATTAATAATAAAAAGTAGTTGAAAATTTAAATATCTTTTACAAAAATATATATATATATATATATTATTATATATTTAGTATGACACTTTTTATTTGTACTACTTACTTGTGTTAGATTATAATAATTTTTTAACTTACTGTTGACATAAGAATCATCTCGCACGTAGGATGAACGACACGTGGACCGAGGAGAGAGCCATGAGTCGCGTTTAAAAGAGGAAAGACAGAGTTCCCCGAGCTGGAGAAACCGACCTCTCTAAAGGTGCTGACCTCCTCAATAAGCCGACTCAAATGGGAACGACGTCCCTAAAGGCTGACGTCGGTGCCGACAGGCTACATTTAATGCATGTCTATCAAATGTCTCAAACCACGTGAGAACATCATTGTTGCGGGACCCACTTGCAGAGAAAGCCTGACCTATTTTGTCACACCGCATTAAATGCCGTCGTTTCTCATAAAAAGACGATCCCTCAGTTACTATAAATAGCAGCATTAAACTCGATACGAGGATCTTTTTCCGACACATTAAACTCTGTATTTATCACCTCGGCTCAAGCGTACAATAGACTACTTGAAACGCAAAAAACCGACTTGTAGACAAAAATACCGACTTGTGTCAGTTAGCAAGAATTACGTATTTTACATCAATAAAACAACCCCAATCCCATCTTAATCTCCGAGATTTAATATTAATTTAGTTGATCAAATCCATTTATCAACACTTACAACATATACCTACATTAAAAATAAATATATCAACTGATAAATAATTTTATTTTTTAATGAATTTTAATAAATATTAATATTTTTTTATTATTATAAAGATAAATATAATTTATTTATTTCATATATACAATATGGATGTCAAATCGAAGATCATCAAAAGATAATTAATTTGATATATAATATATGTAAAACCGGTAAGAAATACAAAAGTTATCAACTTTAAAAATACATTTACAATTCAATAGCTAATTGAAGGAAACAAATCAAAGTCAAACATATATTAGTCACTTGGTGACTCACTATGTAAAATTACACATAATTAAAGAGTTATATTAGTACAAGTGATATTAAAATACCTAAGTTAGATAAATAATATTTATAGAATGTCCGAACTTAAATTATTAATTATTAATATATCAATATTATTTGTCCAAACCTAATTATGAAGCATGATTCTTCGCCAAGTAGGATTCTGAAGTACCAGAAGCAGCCACGTAGGCTCGCATTCGGAAATTATATATAGGGAGGATATAGGGAGGATAGTATTTTTTGTGAATTTTTTTTGTTTGAATTATTTTGTGAATAATATAAATCTTGGTTGAACAAACAAATATGATTTATTTTCATAACCAATCGAAGTATTCCATTTTTGTATAAGTGTGTTTACTATTAGGTCGTTTGAGCAATTAGAGAGATTATACTATTTCTTTAACCAATATCATACTTTGTTCAACAAAACCTCAATACTATTCAAACACGATGTAGACTGTGAATATTTACCCTATCTTTTTTTTTTTTTTGGGTATAGGGACCTTCCGGTTTCCGAATCCATAGGGGAACCGACTAATCCGGAATCGAGCCGGGTAGGACCACAAGGGCGGCAAAGCTCTCTCTCAAGAGTTTTAACACTGCTGCATTCCCAGCTCGAACTCGAGACCACTGGTTAAGTTGGAAGAGACCCAAACCATCTCATCCAAACGCTATTGGGTTTTACCCTATCTTAGTACACTATGAACGATGTAGGATGACTTGTGTTTTATAATGCAAACAATCTTAGTACACTATCTTACAAAGAAAATGCTCGAATTTGTCGTTTTTACAATAAATAAGAGGTATGTGAATATTCACCCTATCTTAGTACACTATGAACGATGTAGGACGACATGTGTTTTATAATGCAAACAATCTTAGTACACTATCTTAGAAAGAAAATGCTCGAATTTGACATTTTTACAATAAATAAGGGGTATTTTTTTTATCGGTAAATAAATTTTATAGATCAAAACTGATTTTACATCGATCGTCTCGCGGCACACAAAAGCAAAGTGGGTAACCACAATCCGATCCCTCACTCGCTAATCAAAATGATGAGCGACAAACCACAACTCGATTGCTCAACTCAAACTAAAGTGAAACCGAAAAACAAAACGTCGTGGGATGCGAAAGCCATTTACGAGGGCTTTTTTCTCCATGTCGGCAAAGACATTCGGGTACAAAGCGAAAATACTCCGGTAGACGTGGGTTTGAATTTTTCGGATAATGAGCTCCGGAGATTGTACCTCATTCTCGAAAATTTTCATATTCCGAGCATTCCAAAGGAAGTACACGAGTGTAGTTCTCGAAAAAAAATAAGGGGTATTTGTACTATGACAGTCACGGGTGTGGTTCTCGATGCTCGCAAATTGTCATTTAATGTGATTTGATGGTGGTGTGCGGCTTCTCAAGGTAGGTCCCACGCGTGATTATTGCTTATTTTCAGTACGATAGACATATGTCACGTCCACATTAAATGTGTTGTCAGAGACTGACTTTCAAAGGATTATGGTCGGGTCCGGTGAGGTGGGATAGTCGAGCTCTCCACCGTACGTCACAGGGCTTTTGTTTTCTGATCGTGGGTTCATCGCAGGGTGAAGAGGTAGGGTTCTTTGTCTGAACTTTCACTTGCACCGAACTGTTGTTCTTTTATTTTATTTGTTGGTTTTTTTTACAGTCATGGGTCAACTTTTAGACAAGGGGTCGGACCATTTGCTTAGTCCCGGGTCATTTATCGATCTGATTCATGATCGGGTGAGCAATTTGCTTGTCCTCGCCTTTAGGAGAGGCGATCGTTTAATCTTCATCTCGTATATCGATCAGGAAGGTTACCAGTTGGATGTCAATAGGACTTTTTAAAATTATTTTATATTTATGAAATAAAATTTTGGATAATCAATTTAGCCTCAAGACGTTCTTAATTTAATTAGCACCAAATAAAAATAAACATTCAAATGAACTTTTGGATCTAAAAGTTTGTTTGATAAGTGTTTCACAACAAGGTCTAACTATCGATCAAATTGATTCAGTTAATGTGGGCTGCAGTGGGTGATGAAGCCGTGGAGTGAATGTGTGAATAACTCCCGATCAACAAAAAAAAAAAAAAAAAAAACTTATTTTGATATGGATTAAAAGTAATGTAAGTGTAATTATTGTGATTTGTTTCATCATGAAAAGTCTTCCCATACAACAAATTTGTCAAACTTCGTAGAGGCATATAAGGATCATAGTTGGAGTTGGGGGCCTATGTTATTAACCTTCGCATCATTGAAAAGTGAAAGCTTTAAAATGAAGCATACTAATAATTTTCATCAATTTCATATATATGGGCCTTTGCAACATCATGCAATAGGAGAAACTCGTGAACATCTCAAACCCCACTTGCCCCTGTCCTCAGAAGAATAATTCTAAAACAAAATCAATAACCAACCCATACTGATGTTGTCGGTCGAACCGGCAGTACTAGTCGTGGCTATATGACATACTAATTTGTTTATCCATTAATTTTTTCTATGTAGACATTTATTTATGCCTTTTAGTTTGGATTTTGTTCGTCATCTCGCGTAAATGTATAGTAAAAAAAATGCAGTTGATCTTATATTATGCGGATAGAACCATTAAATCATAGTACCATTTTAATAAATTTTGCAATATGTTTATTAAAAAACGTCATAATATAGAAAATAACATAAACAAAAGTATGACATGTGATACCACGTCAAAAATTGTTCGTCATAAATTTATTATTGAGGATTTTTTATTATTAATTAGTTGCAGTGGTTATGACTTTGGAGACAAAACAGATCATAAATGGTTGACTAACTTAGTTTTAGTGGTAGGTGATGATGGGTGATGAAATTTGTTGGGAAATTTATAATTGCCCAAAAATTCCAGGACCAAATTGAAATAATATATAATTCAGATAATATAAGTGGGTTTGGTTTGGTGGGGTTCACATGTGAGCATATATTAAATTAAGTGTCCTTCCCCCACAATTTCCACAAAATTTAGCCGCTAGTGGTCCGTGACTCGATTTATTAAAAGGCTCGGTTTGAGTATAAAGAAAACTGACCCGCCGGACCCCACACGACGTCGTATGTCTTGTAGCAATATTTATCATTCAGCCCCACATCTTTGACCGTATTGCTTTTCTTGACCTTTTTAGTCTCTCCCACTTCATTGGGCGGCGCGTGTGGTGATCAACCTCTTAATTGTAGATTTTATTACCCAAATTGACTTAAAAAGGTTAATTTCTCTATTTCCATGATCATATCACGGGATTACAAATGTATTCAAAGTCAAAAGTCAATGTATTAAAAGTCTAGAGTCAACTCTCCACGTAAATGGTGTGCGCAAAAAATCTAAAAGTTGATCGTACTGTTGATTTTTAACTTTATAAGTGGCGTTTTACCTGTTTGTTGCAAATTATTAGAAATTTGGTCGAATCATGTTCGATGTAATCATTACGATAAAATAATCGGATGTGACAAAAAGTCAAGATCTCAGATATCGAAAAATCTAGAAGTTTTATTGACGTGCAAGTATAAAAATAAAAAGAATTTGACAAAACATCAAAAAAATTGAATGGGTATGAAATGTTAATGTTCAAGAGGGCTAAAATAAATTTATGAATAATAAATTATATAATATATTTATTTGACTATCCACACATAATAAATACTATATGGTAAGAAAAATTTAGGTATTCCACACTTGCATCTTAATCCACCATTGCCTACGTGTAATTCATATCAAGTAACATTTAATTTGCACATGAAACAATAAAAGCAAGTCAAACTTTGTTTTTGTTTTTTTACATTATATTAAAATGTATATCAAATTCAAATCTATACAAGTGCAAGTAGCACCTATATTTAATACCGGTTTTATTGCATTTTGAAAAATTATATATAACAAAAATTAGCACATACAATTATATTTACAAAATAAGATTGTATTTAATTATAAAAGAATCTCCTAACTAATTTACATAATAAGTTAATAACACCAAAATAATTTAAAAAAAATAGGGAAATGCTAAAGTCCCGTTACGGAACTATTCCGTCGGGTTGTAACTGTTAGATCATCATATAACCGTCAAAGATAATTGATTTAACTGTTACAAATCTCGACAGAAAAATTCCGTGACTGACCATAACATCGCGTCACTCGCTCAAGCAATCGCGTGGAATCTAAATCCTTTGTAAAAGAGCGCATTAAATTAATGTCCGAGAAAAACCTCATCAAATTGCCCACAAATTATAGAGAGAGAAAATCCCACACACATTCTAGAGCGAGAAAGCTCGAAGGAGACAATTTTTGCAGAGACTATAGAATATATTTTTTTCACAACTGTGGAACGAAGAAGTCAGCTCTGTGTGTTATCGTTTCAAATCAATCTCACCAGCCTAATTTGTCACCAACGATAAACCAAAAAACAATAAAAAAATAAAAAATAAAAAATTCACACGGCAGCTCGAGTAGAATAAGGAAAAAAAATAAACATGCCCCTTGATTTTGATTCCCTGTCTCTGCCCAAGAACGGTCTGCGTCTTCCTCACTGAAATCATTGTGCCGCTGTAAGTAATCTTTTCTTTCATTTCTTGTTTGTTCTGTTGTCTGAAATTTTTTAATCATCCTTGATTTTTATGTAAGATTTGAAGACCCTTTAGCTGCAAACTTTAATCAGAGTGTTTCTGATCAGTGTTCTGTGTTAGTGGGATTGTTGTTTGCTTCGTTAGCAAGTGATGAGACAGATAAAAGAACCAACTTTTGCTTTTTGTTCATTTTTTTTTTTTAAAGTAAAGAAATTGGTGGGCTTCGCATAAAAGAATGTTCTTTTGTTTCTTTTTGTTTTCCCGTTGTTTGAATTCGGGACTTGGGGATCTGAAACCTTAAGGCAAAGCTTCAGTTACAACTTACAAGTTCATTTTTTTATCAGTATCTTTCGTGTTGCTGTTGTTTTATTTTCTTGTTCTTTTCAAACTCTTGGATTTTGTTCTGTCTCTTTAGCTTGAGCCTGTGGTGTTTGTCGTATTGCCCCAATAGCAAAACTTGGTTTCTGATTTTTTTTTTTTTTGGTTTCAATTTAGAATTTGATTTTTTCAGGTGGGCTCTTGATATCTAAGTGCGATTGTATTTCTACAGATTGTTTATTGCTTCAGTTCAGGTTGGATAACTGAGTGATTACTACATCAACTTGGGATGTGTATGGGATGTTGATTGGCTAGTAAAGGAAGTATGGTTTGAGAGCCTATATAGTTTCGGAATCAGCCGAATGTTAAAATCTCATGCGGGCTTGTGATTTGAGCTGATAATCTCCTTTCGGTACATTATTGGTGGTGAGCTAAGATTTTATCCTGATGAGTCTCCTGAATTTGGCATTCTTGGCATTTTTTTGCTGCTTATCTTCAACTCTTGCAAATGCTTCCCCAAATTGCCATCCGAATGATCTATCGGCACTGAAGGAATTCGCCAGCCAACTAATTAACGGCTCTGTCAAATTCTCTTGGTCAAATATATCTGATAATTGCTGTGATTGGGAAGGCATTGCATGTGAAACTAACAACAATGGCGGTAAATCGGCCTCCGGTCGAGTGACCATGTTGAACCTTTCTGGAAAAGGCTTGAAGGGAAAATTTCCAGACACTGTTATCAAATTGGATGGTTTGAAATTTCTTGATCTTTCACACAACTCTTTAGAAGGCGATTTGCCCTCGGGATTTTCTAACCTGAAGCAGTTGGAAATTCTTGATTTTAGCCATAACAAGCTGTTCGGGCCCTCAGTCGAGCGAATTGCCGGTTTGAAATCGATACGATCACTCAACCTCTCTGGGAACTCGTTCACTGGAAATTTGAGCGATTTTGGGAGTTTTCCAAATCTTGTTGCATTGAACATAAGTAACAATTTGTTCGCTGGGCAACTCAGCTCGCTAAACTGCAATTTCTTTGAAAATATTCGAGCTCTTGATATATCGTCCAATGGCTTTACCGGTGGGCTTGACGGGTTGTACAACAATTGCAGCAGTTCCTCTCTCCAGCAGCTTATTATGAATTCCAATTCCTTCTCGGGAGAACTTTCCGAGTCGTTATACTCGATTTCTTCCTTGGAGGTACTTTCAGTCTCCACAAATAACTTTTCGGGCCAGATAAGCCCGAAAATCGGCAAGCTCAGCAATCTCAGAACCCTAATTCTCTCCGGCAACCGGTTTTCCGGCCCATTTCCCGATGTGTTTGAGAATTTGACTCGACTCGAGCATCTCGACGTGCATTCAAATTTGTTCTCCGGTTCACTCCCCTCGACTTTGGCACTTTGTTCCGAACTAGACGTGCTCGATTTCAGAAACAACTCGCTCTCTGGCCCGATCGATCTCGATTTCTCTCGGTTTTCTAATCTCTGTACCCTCGATTTAGGCGGGAACCGTTTTTCGGGCCCTTTACCTCAATCCCTCTCCACTTGCTGGGGATTGAAATATGCGAACCTCGCCCGGAACAAATTTACCGGTCAAGTCCCTCAAGATTATGCAAATCTCTCTTCTCTCGTGTTTTTGTCGCTTTCGATTAACAAGCTCGTCAACCTATCGAACTCGTTATCTGTGTTGAGTCATTGCCGGAATCTGACGACACTCATACTCACCAACAACTTCCACGGCGAGCAAATTCCCGAGGATGTGAACGGGCTCGAAAAGCTATCCCTTTTAGCTGTCGCTAACTGCGGTTTGACCGGTCAAATCCCGAGCTGGCTCCAAAACTGTCGAAATTTACAGCTGCTTGACTTGTCGTGGAACCATCTAGAAGGCACCATCCCTTCTTGGATTGACCGGATGGATTCACTCTTCTACTTGGACCTCTCGAATAATTCGTTGACCGGTCAAATCCCGAAGGCTTTGACCAGTCTCAAGGGCCTTATGAACCTGACTACATGCCCGTTTAGCTCCAACAACATGTCCTCAGTTATTCCACTATTCGTCAAGAGGAATCAGAGCTCGAGCGGCTTGCAGTACAATCAGGTCTCGAGCTTCCCGCCATCTATACTGCTGAACGACAACCGGTTAAGCGGACCCATCTGGCCCGAAATCGGTCGGTTGATGAAGCTCCACGTATTGGATTTAAGCCGGAACAATATAACCGGGACAATCCCAAGCTCGATTTCAGAGATGCTGAATCTAGAGACGCTCGATTTGTCCTTCAACGAACTCGTGGGCCCGATTCCCATCTCGTTGAACCGGCTCACATTCCTCTCGAGATTTAGTGTTGCTTATAATCACCTCGAAGGCCCGATCCCGACTGGCGGCCAGTTCTTCAGTTTCCCCAGTTCGAGCTTCGAGGGAAATCGAGGCCTCTGTGGGAAACTAATTTCTCCCTGTCTTGTTAAAAGTACTGGTTTCGGTTTGGGGGGCTCGGCTGGTTCTTCACGCCGGTCGACCGGTAAACTCGGCCGGAATAGTATAATCGGGATTACGGTAGGAATCGGATTTGGAATCTCCTTAATCCTGGCCTTTGTTTTATTCCGGATATGGACAAAAGGTGAAAAACAAGCCCCAGTCGAGCCCCCAAGATTCTCGGACTCGTTCGGGCCACCAAAGCTCGTCTTTTTCAAAAACGCTGCGTGCGAGGGCCTCACGGTTGCCGATCTGCTCCTCTCGACCAACAACTTCAACCAGTCGAACATAATCGGGTGCGGAGGGTTCGGGCTCGTTTATCGGGCCGATTTCAAAAACGGGTCGCGGGCCGCAATCAAGAGGCTCTCGGGCGACTGTGGCCAGATGGACCGCGAGTTCCAGGCCGAAGTCGAGGCCCTCTCGCGGGCCC
>CACSLK010013932.1:1076803-1087416 GCA_902706635.1 Striga hermonthica | reverse complement strand
TTCAAGTAATCCGGTACTTCGCGGCTCAAGTGACCGTCAAATATCGCGAAAAGGCCTAGCTCGTTGTCCCCGACTTCTTTGAATTGGGCAAAAAGGTAATCTTCCATAGCGTGGCCCGATTTTCCCTCCACGAGATGATAACCGTGAGTGATGTACTTTGACATCTTGCTCTTGCCTTTTCCCGCCTCGGACGTGGATGGAGTTATACCTACTTTTTCCTACCGTAAAATTCGACAACATTGAAGTGGATAAATAAAATTTAACAACATAATCCAATTTTTCCTTTTTACTCCCCCCTCCTTTCTATTATATTTGGTTTTGTGCTTCACGTAAAAGAGGTTTTAACCATACTTTTGAATCCATTGTCGTGCGGCGAAATTAGTCGAACATGATAATCAATGTTTTGATGATGTAAATACTAACTATGCAAAATGCAACAACGATACCAAAAAATACATGGATCATGCTTTTATACTCGATGCCAAATAAATCTACGAATATTACGTTAAAGAACACACATTTATAACATCCCGAACGACATTTTTATATAATTTTCGCGCTCACACAGGAGGTACAAACATGAGATTAGTAACTCATAGAGAATCCTAAATTCAAGATCCAATACAACAAAATACACATACACCAACAAGCAACAATAGCAACAAATCGACATTATTGACTAGTTCGTTTTCGATAAATCGGTATCATCCTCTGTATACTCAACAATTACTCATAAACCTAATAATTTGTTAAAAAAAAAATGACAATTTTGCGCCACAAAAAGGTACTTGATTCAATTAGTTGATATGGGAATGTCTTCGAATTTTTCAAATCGCAACAATTTTATCTGCCTAATGATATGAATTTCTCATGTTCCATAAAAATCACCATTAAAAAATCACATAAAACAAAAAAGAAAAAAAAGGGAAAATAGGAAACAGATGAAATCATAAGACAATTTGATTAATAGAAATGCAAAAATTTAAATAAAAAATGCGTGAATAAGACAATAATACCTTCATTTTCTGGATGATTTCCTTTCCTGTCATAGTGAAAATTTATTTTGCAGGAAATTTGGGGTTAGATCAAATGAAGGAGAGACAGGCCGTGTTGTGTAATGTGTCTGACGAGGACTACGGTGGACACGTGTCCTTCGAACTTTCGAGATATGCGGAACAATTTCAAAGGGCCAGTCAAGCTGGTTATCGGGCTAGTAAAGATAAAGCCCGTTGGGTTACAAATTTTCACTCGGCCATCAAATTCTAAGCCCCGTCCATCTAATGATGCTTATCTTATTCTACATGCAAAGAGTCTTTTTCCAAATTTTAACTTAGCTTAAGCCAATGTTTGGTTCGAGGGAAATGAAGGGGAGGGCAAGGGAGGGGAGGGAATTTTTTATTTGTATATGTTTAAAAAAGTCAAGGAAAATAAGGGTTAATAGGGGCAAAAATGACAACGTAAGCGACGTATCCGGAAAGACTTGTTTTTGAACACGACATTATTGTTTGATGTGGATAATATATTTTTGTCGCACCATCATGTTTTCAAAACCAAATCGTATACGTTTAAAAAAGTCAATGAAAATAAAGGTAAATAGGGGCAAAAGTGAGAACCTAAGCGACGTCTCTGGAAAGACTTGTTTTCGAACACGCCACTATTACTTGATGTGGATAACATATTTTGATCGCACCATCGTGTTTTGAAGCCAAATCGTATACATTTAAAATAAGTCGAAAAAAATAATGGTAAATAGGGGCAAAAGTGAGAACTTAAGCAACGTTTCTGAAAAGACTAGTTTTCGAATACGGCACATTATTTGATGTGGATAACATATTTTTATCGCATCATCGTGTTTTGAAGCGAAATCGTATACGTTTAAAAAAGTCGAGGAAAATAATGGTAAATAGGGGCAAAAGTGAGAACGTAAGCGACGTCTCCGGACAGACTTGTTTTCGAACACGATTTCCTTTGTTTGGTTCAATTTTTTGTAGGGGGAGGGGTTTGGATTTTCCTTTCAAATCCCTCCTCCAAGGGAAAATACCCTCCTCTCCAAAAGTGGAGGAATTTGGAGGGTATGGAAAATTTTTTACAATAAATTACTCTTTTGACCTTAATGTGAATTATTTTATTTTTTTTGTTTCTTACATCATTAAGGGTATAACTGTCATTTTTACAATATTTTCTTTTCTTTCCATTTTTCTAACCAAACAAGGTTTACTATTTTCCCTCTTCTCACCTCTTACAAAATCCCTCCAAACAAGATAAAATTATTTTACATCACCTTCCCTCTCCTCTCTCCCATTAACGTTGAAAAAAATAAAGCATATATGAACAAAAAGATAAAGATAAAGATAAATATGTCCTTAAGCATTTTATGCTACACGACAGTAATTACGTGGTCCTTCGGATTAGGACTTGCACAATGAAACTATTACACGAAAAAATAAATAAGAATAATTAGAGACGTTACTAGTTATTGTGATTTTGTTGGGTTTCAATTAATATCTACACACGTTCCTAAAAAAAAAATATATGTTGCCACATCTATATATATATAATTACAGGCTGATATGCATTAAAGAAAACCTAATAAATTTTACCTACGTGGCAGTTTCCCTCCATTTTACGTTACTGTTCCTTTTTTTTTTTTATTTTCTAAAAAACAGCTCATATTTAGATAAGAGTTGACTGTTGTTAATGTTGTTACCATATTTTTTAAACGTATTAAATTATCTACACAATTAGCATAATCATTTTTTGTAACCGCAATGATTAAATTAAACGAAATAAATGAAAAGAAAAAAAAATTATAAATATTACAATCAACTTAAAAAAATAAACTAAAAATAAAAATAAAAGGCTCCATCTCCGGTAAAATTCCTGTTAAAAAAAGAAAATAAATGATCAGCCACAATAATAATTTACATGTAACAAGTAATTATAATTTACATTTTCAATATGTAGAGATTTGGCGGGAATTTGAAAATTTTTAAAAATTCATCATACAAATTCCAAAACATAATTAGGCGGGAATATGAAAATTGCAAATCAATTTTTCTTAACTCATACATAATTAAGCGGGAATATGAAAATTGCAAATCAATTTTTCTTAACTCATCCAACACCCATATATTTTGCTAATCTCATATGAAAATTAATGTGACAGATTTACATCACTATTACTCCAATAAAATAAAATGTTAAAGAATTATTTAAATTGATATTATCATTATTTAAATTAAATGTGGCTGGTCAAAGAATTAATTCAAATTGCCTTATTTTTTCAATCAATCATTTATTTAAATTGATATTATCATTATTATACAAATAAATTTGTATTTATTACTTTTTCCCAAACCCCATATAAATAGTGAACTCATTTGCCAAACTCACTTCATCCCATTCTTTTCAAATCACACTTGCACGAGCCAAAAAAACTCTTCATTTTCAAGCTTAAAAATTCCAAAAACCATCATGATTTCACAGCTTGACAATTTAACATACTTGGCAAAAAACAAAAAAATGGCAGCAAAGCTAAGATTGGTGAGATATTTCCCCAAATTCTACAAGTCCACCAAAGAAAACATAAGAGAGCTTCAATTTGTATTTCATGATGTGAAGGTATTTATCTTTAATCACGCATTTTATTATTGAAGTTGATGTTTGTGTCAAAATAATAATTTACTAATAATACAATTTTTTCTTTTTTTAGGGTCAACGGATTCATGGCTCGGCACCCGGATTCTTGGCACAAAAATTCAACGACTTTAACCTCATGGAAGGACAAGTGTATGTGATTACAAGATGGGACTTAAAGGAGGACAAAAGTTCTTTCAAACTAACCGAATCAAGCCACAAGCTTGAGTTTGGTCAAGAGACCAAAATGTACGAGGTTTTGGAAAACAACTACCCGAGGATATTGTTCAACTTCAAAAACTTCAAGGAACTATCCGACCCTCAAACAATCGATTCCACCAAAATATTTGGTAATTTATTTTCTTCATGGATAGAAGTATTATTTCTCTTATGCTACAATGTATTATTTTAAACTATATTGATTAATTGTTTAATTTTTTAGATTTGATTGGACGTATTGCTTTGGTTCAAAGCATACGAACAACAAAATCAAACGGAGTGGAAAAAAAATACATCGATGTTGTTCTCGAAGATGTTGAGTAAGTTAAAGATAATACGCACAATTTTTTTAAAGTAATTATAATTTTGTTTCTTATTAAAAAATCATTATCTAATCTTTTGTAGGGGCTGCCATTTAACTTGCACATTGTGGGAAGAATATATGCAAGTCATCATTGACGCCCTAAACAATTCTCCCGTGACTAACTTGCGGGTGTTAATCGTACAACTATGCCGAGCGAAGGCTTTTGATGACGGTACGTTACACATTTAATTGTTTTTTTAATAACTTATATTTTATTTTGTTTTATAAGATATTTGTTCTCTTTTAGGATCCATAAAAGCGGGTAACATTTTTGATGCTACCAAGCTAATCATGTGTGATATACCTGAAATTTCGGAATTCAAAGAGAGGTAATAATATTTTTAAAATTTTTAAAAATTTCTTAGTAGATTAACATATTAACTTTTTCAAAATTTATTTGTTGACTTCAAGGTACACCTCACACATAAGGCCAAGTGAGTCAACATTCCAATATGTGAGGCCCTTCATATCAAATGTTTGTGAAGACTTGGAGTCCGGAATATCACCGATCAAGTGCTCGGCTGATTTTTTGAAAGCTAATGAGGTATATATATATATAGATTATTAAATACACTAAATTCTTAATTTTCTAATCACTTATATGTTGTATTATCTTTTTCTTATGTTCAAGAAAGAAATTTTTGGATATATGGCAACATCATAGACATATCAAGCAATTTTTTCTTCAAATCGTGTCCAAATTGTGTTAGGAAAGTGGAAGCCAATGGAGATCGGTTTTGGTGCAATTATTGCAAGGACTCGATTCCTTTTCCAATTCTTAGGTAATTGTATTTCTCATTTTATTATTCTCAACCGTATTTATAAACTAATAATATTTTATTTTTAAACTATTTTTCAATGTTAAGGTACAAGCTCCACATTTCAATTGTGGACGACAGTGGCATTGTGCCACTTTTTTGTTGGGATAAAGTTGCGAGAGAAATGATTGGAAAATCATGCGAGGACGTTGTCAACGAAATGTTGAAGGCATGCACAATTATTATTCTTCTAATACTTTAATGATTAATTACATATTAAATTTTTTTGTTCTTATGTTATATTCTATTATGCAGCAAGATGATGGAGCTATGTTTCCAAGTGAAATTGAGCAATTGAATGATAAAGCATTCATGTTTAAAGTTTCGAAGAAGAAGGATCAATTTGAATCTTACAAAGGTCCATTTACGGTTGCTCGCATTACCGCTGATCCTATTTTGCTCAATCGGTATGGACCTTTAGCAATAACTTCACAGGTTAGTAATTTCATAAATTTTATTTATTATAAATAAAAATATATTTCTTTTTGTTTCTAATTTGCATTTTATAATAATGAAGGATGATAATGGTGAAGTGTACAGCCCAATAAGGGCTGTACACGATGAAGTGTACAACCCAATTAGAGGTGCACATGCTGAAATGAACAGCCCAAGAAGGGCTGAAGATGAAGAAGGTTACAGCCCGATAAGGGCTGTTAAGACTGAACCATACAGCCCAAACAGGGCTGCAAAGGCAGAATTAGTTCACAGCCCAAACAGTGTTGTGAAGTCTGAAATGGACTGGACACTCATTGCTGGAAATGGCTGCAAGGGGAAGATTAAAAGAGAACACACAAAGGTGTTTGGAGAAGGCTCAAGCAGTTCAGAAGAGCCAAAGGGGAAGAAGATAAAGATAGAAAAACTTTGAAGGTTGAGTGAAGGCATTTATTTCATAAGAAATAAGAAATTTCAGACATATTTGCAATAAGTCTATTATTACAAACAGTTTGAGTAGGCAGATTTATGTATTCTTCTTGCATTTCGAATATTTTCTATGATCAATATTTCTGTTGTCTATTTATTCATGTTTGTGCTATTCATTTACTTGAAACTATATTCAGATACTTTTAATAAATCATCTATGACTAAGTGTGAAACAACAAAACATCAACAGGATAAGAAAAACAAAAATCATCAGGATTTGTCTAATGAAAACAACAAAACAACAAATGGTTTTGAGTTAAAGATCATGTCAGTTTTCTAAAACCAAAAAACTTGAACAGCAAAACACAAAGTATGGAAAACAACAAACTTTAACAGCAAAACACAAACAAAACCAATAATTTTGCAACATATAATCAAGTCTTTTAAAACATATAACCAATCATTATAAAAAAAAATACTTAATATTGCCTTTACCAATATCAAAAGATCAATATGTGATGTGTGTGCAACAGCAAAACAACAAGAAATAAAAAATAGCATTTCCTATGTATAGATTACATAAGTTGTCTAAAGTTGATACCTTTATCAGATTAGCATTTTTGTAATGTAATCACAACAGCAAAACAACAACAAGAAACAAAGATCAAAATAGAAACATATAACTTAATATCAAATAACTTAATCAGATCATGTTAAGTTTTCTAAACCAAAAACCTTGAACAGCAAAAAAACACAAAGTATGAAAAACAGTAAACTTGACCAGCAAAACACAAACAAAACCATTTAAGTGTGCAAAACATATAATCAGGTCTTTTAAAACATATAATCAATCAATCACATAAGTCATTATAACAACTGATCATTTTTACTATGACATTAACTCAATATCAAACATATATCAAGAAAACCAATAAGTTTCAACAATGAATTAGTCAACTGATAACTTCATAAGCAAATAAGTTCATCAAATTATATATTTTTTCTAAATTACATACCTTAATCAGATTAGTATTTTTCAATCTATAACAGCAAAACAGCAACAAACATGACAAGTCCACAAATCCCATAATAACACTTACAAGATCAGTGCAACAACAATTAAGACAATTTAATCATGTTGATTATGGTTTAGGGTTAAAGGTTAATGGTTTAGGGTTTAGGGTTCATGGTTTAGTGTTTAGGGTTCATGGTTTAGGGTTCAGGAATTAGGGTTAAGGGTTACAAAAATTGCAGCAACACTTAATCACCACTTAATCATGTTGTTATTTATGATTTACAATTTAGGGTTTAGGGTTTAGGAATTAGGGTTTAGAGTTAAGGGTTTTCTGTTCAATAATGCTTTCCTATTAAATCATTTAAAAATGTAGGGTTTAGGGATCTTAATAATAAATAAATTATCACAGAAATAACTATATAGTGCTACTAAATATAATTTTTTGTTAATCAGCCAATTAGAAGCTAAATATTTTATTCTAATTAAATAACTACGGTCAAAATTGAAGTCATACAACACCATGTCATTAGAAAAACACAAATCAAAACAACAACACAGCAAAAAAACTTAAATCATATATGTTTTTATTCTGACAATAACTCAAAATCATATATAAATCAAGGAAACCAATCACTCTCAACAAAGAATTTACTCACTTTAATGAAATCTTTATTTCAGCAATCATACATATTGCATAATTAAATTAGTTTTGTACTACCTTCCAAAAAAAAAGAAACCAAGTCAAAAATCTAATAAATTTACCTAATAAATGCATTTAATATGTTTACCAAATATACATGTTGCAGTTATCTATATAAACCTATAAAATATTATTTAGTCTACTTATCCCAAAACACATATTCTAAAGAAAACTTTCGCAAGTTCTGCGGTTCATCATCCAAGCACATAACGAGCACATAAAGACCATTCAAGCAGAGTATAAAAGCACATAAAGATGATGGATTCAGCACAGAAGCTTTAGTAAAAGCATGCACTAAAAGATCGTTGATCAAAACCAATCCAAACAACATGAAGAGGTTATCCAACGGCTACAACATTTTGGGCAACAAAAAGAACAAGCAAGACACTACAGCTAATGGTACAGCAATTCATGTGTACAATATGTTATATTGGTGAAAAATAAGAAAAATTACCTTTTAGCATAACTTCCAGTCATCATTTGTTTTAGGCCCTTCAATGTGTTTGTCCTTTTTATCTTTGTTCTCTGTTGCTTTCCCCGGCATTTATTTTTCCTGCATTTATTTGGGGAAAACAATGTTAGATGAAATATCAAACAATAAAACAACAATTTTGTAAAGGTAACAATAAAACAACAAATTTGTTAGATGAAAACAATTTTTGAATGTTAACTACTTTTTTGTTAAAGGTGTTCATAAGTAAGTGTTTTTTATGCATATGTATATGTCAGTGTTACTAAAAACGTATGAATTGTGTTAAATTTTAAAAATACTTATCTTTCGGTCTTTGTGGAGAAATATTGGCCGCCTTCTTGATACCTGAAAAACCAATAGAAAATGTTAGTCATGAAAACATAACATATATACCTCTTGTGAGTTCATCTTTCTACTAATGAGCATGTTTGAGACACTACATAGTAAAAGATGACGTTAAAATAGAACTTACCACTTTAATCGTCATTTCCTTTTATCTTCAGCGAGAACAATACTTAATCATAAAAACATAAAAATACATCAGAGACATATATTCTCAGGTTAATATCGATAAATATGTTTAAAATTTTAATATATATATATATATAAACATTTTGTTAGCTTCCGACTGTGAATTAATAGAACAAAAGAGGCCTTATTCGGCATTTTAATCTCACAATATGCGTGTTAAACGCATGTCGGAACTAGACCCCAAACGGTAATCTGAGTATAAAGTTAAAAAAAAAAGTTAAAATTTTTTAAAATAATTAATAGATCTGCTCAGTTACATAATATAATCGCCTTACGATTACAGATCTGTGATCTTATCAACACTTTAATCGAATGGAAAATTTTAAAAAAATAAAAAATTTGTAGATCTCAACAAATATATACGTAACAAACCAAAAACAGTACAAATCCGTATAAATATATCATGTAATAACGCATTGTATACAATATATATTTTTTAAAAATTTAAAAATATGTAAATGTTGTAGATCTATGAGCATATCAAATGTAGTCAACAGAAAACTGTTCAGATCTGTACATATATGTTCAGATCTATTAAGTAATTACAATTTTTAACATAGAAAAAGATATGAACAATAAAACAATTCAAAAAAAATATAGATCTTGCGATATCTAAATGTAATCGGCCGATTTGTACCGATATACTATGAATTAGTATATCGGTGTTGTAAAATTGGGCCGATTTCACTTTGTCGTCTCTCTTTTCATTCGAAACAATAAGATCTCAGGTAATTTTTCGCAATCGGCTTGAAAAACCGACTTGAATCGCCGGTGAAACAACGTTTTTGGCGAGATTATCGGCCAAAAATGGTCGAGAAAGTTCAGTAGAGAGAGAGAGAGAAATGAGAGGAAAAACGGCGTCAGAATTAAGAGACGCGAGAAAAATGGCAAAATCAGTGCCACTTTAGGGTTTCGGGTACTTAAATGAGATCACAGCTGTCCACACGTGTTGGTTATAAACGGGCTGACCATTTCGATTCCTCACATCTGTCAATATTAAATGGGCTTCTTTTTACTCGAGCTGATGTGGGCTTAATTTCGATCTGAACATTCATTTGAGTGTAAAAGCCCAATTGTTGCAAAATAAACAACTAACATCATTTGTTGTCATTTAAATGAAAAGCCCAATAAATTATGTTCACTTATTTGTGTAGTACTAATTTTTTTCACCTAAACAAGTAAAAAATTACATCTATATATTTATACAAAGATGTTACACATTTATATATTATTAATTAATTTTTACACATTTATATATTATTAATTTTTACATTATTAAACGTACAGCTGTTGTAAATTACTTCTAACCGTTATATTTATTTAAATATTGTAGGTTCAATATCAAATTTGTCTACGGTAACACATTCATTCCAAACACCACCAGTTCCTACTAATGCGTGTTCTATCATTCAAAAATCGGGTATGTTTATATTTTTTAAATTGTTGTAAATTTTTTAGAATTGATAATTGTTTGTGTCATTATAAGAAATATTGTTATTGATATGTTTAATTTATTTAATGATATATAACCTTTCATTATAGGTATTCAAATACTAAATTCACAGCGTTCGTCTCAAAATAGTTCCATATCCCACCTCGCTAATGCTTCTTCGAGCGGTTCGATACCTTTTCTTGACCTTACAACTGAGGATGATGAAACTACGACACCGACTTCGTTGGTTAACCATGTCAATGAAGGTATTCCTAAGTTCATAATAAAATTATATAACTTAATTTAATTCGTAACAAAAATCTAAAATTTAGTTACTCATATAGATTTACCTCACATATATTTTTTTCAGTTTCATCATCAAACTTGCCACCACGGAAGAACGTAGGCAGTCGTCCAAGACTCGCCTTACGACCCATCACAAATGGTAATTCCAAAAACAAAGTACCTTTTTTTTTTTAGTTTAATTTATGTGAAAAAAAATAATCATCTATATACATGTTATATATTCAATGATCATATTAAATACCATTTGTCCTGCAGTTTC
>CACSLK010013932.1:1056977-1069419 GCA_902706635.1 Striga hermonthica | reverse complement strand
AATGTCTAGTGTGGCTAAATTGATTATCCAAAAATTTTATTTCATAAAAATAAATTAATATAAAATAATTTTAAAAAAGTGTTGTTGACATACGAACTGAAAACCTCCCTAATCGCTAGACGTGGCGAAGATTAAACGGTCGCCTCTCCTGAAAGCGGGACAAACGAATTGCTCACCCGACCATGAATCAAATCGAAAAATGACTTAGGACCAAACAAAGGGTCCGACCCCCTTGTCTAAAAGTTGACCCATGACCGTAGGAGAAACCAACAAATGAAAGGACAACAACTCGGTATAAGTCAAAGTTCAGACAAAGTAACTGACCTTTTCACCTTGTAATGGACCCATGATTAGAAAACGAAAGCCTTGTGACATATAGCGGAGGGCTCGGCTATCCCACCTCAGAGGACCTGACCATAATCCTTTGAAGGTCGGCCTCTGTAAACACATTTTATGTGGACGTGACATATGTCTACCGTACTGAAGATAAACAATCATCACGTGTGGGACCTACCTTTAGGAGCCGCACGTCGCCATCAAATCACATTAAATGATAACGTGCGAGTATCGAGAACCACACCCGTGAGTCTCATAGTATAAATACCCTTCATTTATTGTAAAACGGTTGATTCGAGCATTCGCTCTCTAAGATACTCTACTAAGAAATCGAGTTGTTTACAATATAAAATACATGTCATCCGACTTTGTTCATTATATAATATATTTTCGCTTAAGGAATTTTCCCAATCCATTGCTACTTATTTGAGTATCTATATATATACATATATATATATATATATATGGTTTAATTATTTTTAAAATATTAGTTGTTTCTCGCTAAGAAAACCCTAATTACTAATTCTGGAAATATATTAGCCGTAATTTCTATATTTAATGCTTATATTTTTTGGAACTTTTAATTTAATATGGAACAGATTTCGTAGCCGCAATTTCCATATTTAATGCTTATGATTTTTTGGAACTTTTTAATTAATATGAAAATAGATTTCTGTTTTAATTTAAGATAATTCCTTAGCAAAACAAATTAGCAAAAATTTGAATTTGAATATATTAAGATTCTGATATATAGAAATATTGAATTATTATGGAATCAGATTTCGGTCTTGATTTTATAAAAAAAATTAAGTTAATTTTTGAATTAAAAATATTAGCATTCAGTTTATCTAAAAATTCCTTTTTCAGTTTGAATATTGAATAGTTTGTGTGCTCTTTTTGGAATATTGAATTCACAATTAAAAATTAAATCGATGGTAATATCTACAAAAGAGAATAAATTATTATGTTTAATATAATTCACTATTCAATCTTTCAGATTATGCCTGTTGGAGTACCTAAAGTACCGTTTTTACTTTCAATTCCAACGAAAAAAACTAGGAAAACTCCAACGATAACTCCAATTCCTTCTGAGTATGAGGAAGACGAAGACGAAGACGAAGACGAAGACGAAGACAAAGACCAAGAAGACGAAGACAAAGACCAAAAAGACAAAGACAAAAAGGAAAAGAAAAAGAAACGTCCTTTTTTCTTCCTGCAAAGGAAAAAGAAACCATTCGTACTCATAACTCAAGTTAGATAACTTTTCAAATAGTTCAAAGAAAAAATTTTGAGTCAATTTTCTTTATTGAGTAGGCTTTACCCATCAGTTACTTGCATCGGGTTGTGTACTCATTTGAAATATGCATGTTTTATAGGATACTACACCATTTAAATTTCATATAGTATCTTTGATAAATTATTATAGGTAAATTGTATTGCATATTGATTTCATATTTTTAGTTTATAAATATTATTTAATAAAATTTTAATTTATAAATATTAATGAATATCTCTTACCCGTGCATCGCACGGGATTCGTAGTTGATGCTTGTTTATGAAACCAATCCAAAAAAATCCAATCATTTTGAATTCAACCACTTTTGTTTAACTCACTTTAACTCAACTCACTATCATCAATATAATTAAATAATATCAATCAATCAACCCACTATCATCAATATTATCAATATAATTAAATAATATCAATCAATCATTCTTATACACAACATCAACCTTAATTTATTATTCATCTACTCACATAATTTTAACTAACCATCACATCGCATCTTCTCTCTCCTACTTTTACATCAATTTAATTTTAATCATTTTATTTTAAAAATTATTTTAATATACCCACTAACAATTAATCATACCAAATTTTTTCAAATTTAACCAACTCAAATAAAAAACTCAATCAAAACCAAAAAAAATTTATAAACATCGTACTAGTTTCGTTTAACAAGAAGTCTGTCTTACAAAAGTTCATCTAATAATAAGAAACTTAATTTTACAAAAAGTGTTTTCATTTTTTTTTTTTTTTTTTTTTTGTTCGGTACAACAAAAAGTGTTTTCATTAAGTATTGAGGTTTTGTTGAACAGAGTATGTTGTATTGGTTAAAGAAATACTAGTACAGAGAGCCCGTGCAATGCACGAGGTGCATAATTTTATGGTCATTTATCTATTCTTATAATTATATAAATGAATAAAAAAAATATACGGGATATATATAGTACGTGATCTGTAATAGGCCAAAATGTAAACACGAGTGATGCACGGGGTGCACAATTTTAAGGTCATTTATTAGTACAGAGCCCGTGCGATGCACATGGTGCACAATTTTCTAGTATGTGTAATAAAAATACATACCGTATGCACGGGACAGAAGCACTAAATGAGTCATTTTCACAAAGCTTGCCCGTTAAGTAGCTCATGAACACGGGTGCACAATTTGTAGTACGTACCATAAAATCAAAACAACTTTCCATACAATTAGATAATAAACTATATAATAAATAAAGCCTTTTTATTTTAGTAAAGATTTTACGTACTTTGTTTTTTTACTTATCAGATGTTGTGGGATTTATTTTTGTTAAACCAATTTTATGGAATATAATACAAATACAATTAGAGAATTGAACAAAATCAAAACAGATTTTCATACAATTAGATAATAAAAAATAATTAGATAAGAAAAAAAAGGAATTAGATAATAAATTTTGAATCTGACTTTTTTTTTTGGGATAGATAGACTTTACGTACAAATTTTGACTTCACTGATTTTATGTGATTTATTTTGACAAAATTGATGTTAATATGAAATAAGACAAATAAATAAAGTCTTTTTATTTTAGTAAAGATTTTACGTTTTTTTTACCTGTCATATGTTATGGGATTTTTTTTTCTTAAACTGATTTTATGGGATATAAGACAAATAAATAAAATAATTAAATAAAATTATGGATAGAAATAGCAATGCATTAATTACGTTGACTTTTCAATCTACTAAATTTGGTAAATAGGATACTTTATATAATAAGTATAGATACAAATAAATAACATGCCAAAATTTTAAAGAATAATTAATATATTTTAATTTATTATCTAGCCATCAATAATATCATTTAATGATGTGATCATTATCTCTTAAATGATAAATAAAATATTAATCTAAAAAAAATATTTGTTTTTTATATACTCAAATAAAAATTAAAAAATACTATCGACAAATATGAATTATAATATATATCAGTAAAATCATTGCAAAAGTTAATAAAATTATTTAAAGAAAGAATCATTTTGATCATATTTGAATAGGAAATGTATATATGCAAGCAATTAATGCATATAGTAAAAAAATTCTAAATAAAATATGCATTAAATGTGAGTTGACTTTTTTTGCTACTAATTTTGGTAAATAGTATGGCTTTTAATATAAGTATAGATATCTCTCTAATTGCTCAAACTACCTAATAGTAACCACAAACTTGTACAAAAATGGTATACTTCAATTGGTTATAAAAATAAATAATCTTTGTTTGTTCAACCAAAATATATATTATTGATAAATTAACAAATCCAAACAAAAAATACTATTTTTTTTTTTTTTTGTTTTTCCCTCTCTCTACAATTTTACTAATACAACTTAAAATAAAAAAATTTCTTCTTATTATATATTTTCCAACAAAAAAAACATTTCACACATATATTTCTAACTACCAATCTAATCCACCAATATTTTTCATTTATCTTATATCAATTTATTAGAATATCAAATTCATCACATTATTTTATAAATAAAAATTTACTTATTGTTAAAGCATACAGTAACGTTTTATAAAAGCGTGTGGATATTGTTCCTGGTCAGTAGGCGTCAGCTGTGAATTTGCCGGCGGGCGGTGAGCGGCGGTGGACGGTGGAATCATGATGGAAATTAAAATTGTGGGCGTGGTCGGGTGCGGCCAGATGGGCTCCGGAATCGCGCAGCTCGCCGCCGTGAACGGCCTTGAGATCTGGCTTCACGACTCCGACTCGGCGGCTCTGTCTAAAGCCCATAAATCAATCTCTTCAAGAATCCAGAGCATGATCTCCAAAGGACAACTCGACAAGGTGTATTTCGTGTATAGCCACTGATTATGGACCAGATGATTTCCGATTACGCTTTTCCTCTATTTTTTTTTTTGGATGAATAATTTTATCTCGCTCTAGGGTTCTTAGCAGTTAAAATTAAGATTGAATTTTTTAATTATCCCAATTTGATAAAGTTCCTTGTCGAATTTAGTTTCAAAGTTTCAATTTCTTATTGTTTTAAGGATTCCAAAAATATTCGAAGCAGCTGCTTTTTAAGTTATGGTTGAATTTATTGAACAAAATCCATCTTCAGAACTTCTTGATTGCCTTTATAGTTTCATGCTTTCATTGTTGTTCTCAAAATTTTAAGGGTTTGGAGAAATGTTTGTATTTTACTCCATTTTTCCTACAGGGCAAAGGCGCTGAAGCTCTAAGGAATTTGAACTTTACTGCAAATTTGGAAGATTTTAGGTCTGTGGACATTGTAATTGAGGCAATTGTGGAGTCCGAGGAGGTTAAAAGAGAGCTGTTTGCTCGATTAGATAAGGTGGTAAAAAGTTCTGCAATCTTGGCATCCAATACAAGTTCAATCCCGATAACACGTTTAGGCTCTGCAACTAGCCGGCCGGCCCAGGTTCACTCTCGCTACTTGATATTGTCTCCTGTTTTTACAACATTCGTGCAGTTTTGGTTGATTGTACTGCAAAAGATGCCTAATTTATATGTTAGAATGGAGTTCAGAAGTAGTGTTGAAGGAAGAGTTATAAAGGGAAGAACAAGATGTACTTTTGTTATGGATTTTCTTTTTTCAATCAAACAAATATTTAAATTGAAAGAAGTGTGAATTTCGGTAGTAGGATCGGATATGAGATGGAGATGTAATAATGGGAGCTGGTTTGACATAAAAATAGTGTAGCAATGGTTATGTTGAGAAGCACTTGTGTGGATGGGTTGAATTTATATTGAAATGTGTAATAATGGTTTATACATGCCGCTGTCAAATTAAGTTCGTTTATATTTCGTAAGTTATTGCAAGTTTGATAGAGTGAAGAGATTTGGTAACTGGCTGTTAATTAGCTGCCTGAGCTAAAACAAGATTACTGCATGACATTTTGATATTTCCACTTTGGAGTACAAAGAATGAAGGCTCTCAGTTTAAAATGCTTATAAATGATATTTACAGCACCGGAAGAACAATTTTCATGTAAGCTGATGGCTCAATTCAGAAAAAAACTTGTTAAAATTCTCACGGTCCTGCAGAAGGGCCATATGTACAAGAATTGGCATTTTATCGTACAAGGAAAAAGTAAAACTCTTCCTTTACATCTTTTAGGAATATATTATTCGGAATCCTGCTATCTTGAATACTAGTGATGCTGTGAGTAGAAGGTTTTCGAATTTGTGACCACTAATTGAGGTTTTACATTCTAGGTCAGACTACTATTCTTGGTTAGTCGATCGATATTGTTGATCACGATTCATTAGCTTTTAGTTCTGAATTAACCGTTTATGTTAGGCTTGTGATTAATTATACTTATCCAATTTGAAATTTTGTCTTTGATTTCAAACTCTGGAGCCATATCCAATGTCCTGTTTTCATCCCTTTTCCTTTTTCCAACTCGCGTGATTTCCATTATATTGTCTGCAGGTGATAGGAATGCATTTCATGAATCCTCCACCAGTAATGAAACTGGTTGAGATTATCCGAGGTGTTAACACATCGGATGATACATTTAATGCCACAAAATTATTGGCAGAGAGGTAAACAGATCTTTAATTAATAATAAAAAAAAAAGAGAGAGAGTTACTTTTTGCTGTTATTAGTATTGTTTCTTTTTATTTAGTGCCAATCAGATATCTTAAAACTTGAACTAGGAGATTGTTGTTCTTCATTTCTGTCGGACACATTCTGTTTTATTGATTTATCACTTAGGTCTTTATAATAAAACATTCTTACCCCATTTTTTTCTCTTGGTAATAATTAGGCGGCAAATGCATTTTTAGTCCGGTTTTACGCCATAGCAATTTTAGTCCAAAGGTTCCAACATTTCGCCTTTTGGTCCTGCGATTTAATATTTTGCTGCAATTTCAGTCTTCAATTCAAATGATTGAAATTGCGACAAATTCCCAATTTTCAGATTTTTTATTAGCAATTTAAGTCCTGCAATTTAAAACTTTGTTGCAATTTCAGTCATCAAGTCCTGAAATTGCAGCAAAATATTAAATCACTAACCAAAAAGCGAAAAGTTGGAATCTTGGGACTAAAAGGCCAAAAGAACTTTCTTAACTACCCGTAGTTAATTATCAAATGAAGGTTGGGCAAGAAGATTGTTTGCTCTCATGACTTCCCGGGCTTCATCGTGAATCGTATCTTAATGCCGATGATAAACGAGGCATTCCATGCTCTCTACACAGGGGTGGCCACAAAGGAAGACATAGATGCCGGAATGAAATTTGGGACCAACCACCCAATGGGTCCACTTGAACTTGCAGATCATATTGGGCTCGACGTGTGCCTGTCCATCATGAGAGTCCTTCACACGGGCCTTGGGGACAGTAAGTATGCTCCATGCCCGTTGCTCGTGCAGTACGTGGACGCGGGCCGGCTTGGTAGGAAAAAAGGTTTTGGTGTGTACAATTACAGTAAAATGTGAAAAAATAACAAGAAATAAAAATGAAGCCATCAGCTCGACTTTGAACTGTGTCATGGTTGGGACGAATGGGAATCTCGTTACAGTGAACAAAAATTTCAACTCTTGGTAGAAAATGTGTCATCTGATGTGTTTGGACAAGGAGTTGTATGTTATAAAATCCCTCTTGAGGAAATTGTTACAAATACTCTTCTCAGATAATTCAGTTTAACAGTCTCATGAATACACAACATTGGAACAATGTTTGAGTTTTTGGTTTTGTGAATAGACTGAAAACGCTTCACTTTCTAGTTTTGGTTTTGAGCACCATAAGCTCGAGCTCGACTAGTCTCGTTTACACCACAAGACTAGAGTACCCCAAAAGCTTCACTTTCCAGTGCACATTATGTGAAAACTTTGATTTACCTAGCCAATAATGTCATTGGGTTTTGTATCGTTAGATCAATACGATACAATGGTGAAAAAACGAGCGAATTTGTCACATTGTGGATGACCCACAAAATATGTTTTGGTCTAACATGGACCAAATGGGGGGACTTTTAAAATCTTCAGCGGCTGTGTTCATCCTTCCATGAGTTGGCATGTGAAATTATTGAACAGGAATCTAATAATGAAGTTTAAAAAAAAAAAAAGGCCTTTTCTTTTGTTATTCTTTTTTCATTTCAATAGTGTATAAAGAAAGCAATTCTAAAAGAACTATTACCTTTATAATATATAGTACACATAGTGCCCTTTTGGGATTGTGAAATTTTCATTCACAGGTTCCAAGCAGAAAACTTAGTATGGAGTTGTTAGTCCACAGTCCTTGTTGCTCTTGTTTTTGCTTCATGAAGCTAAGTAAAGGCAAACCCAAGAAAAAAGAAGCCAAGTGAGAGTGAAGCTCAATCTGCAGATAACAAATCCCACATTTTTTCGCAGGTTGTTTTATTCGTCGTAAAATCTTCGAGCTTCTTGTATTTACACAAAATGTACTTATTTAGTAATTGATAATAAAATTCATGTGATACTTGTTGATACGAGGTTTTTTTGTTTATGATAATCATCATGTCAAGGTTTTGGTTCTCCTTTCACTAGGTAGATTATCCAAAGATTGCTGAATAAGTTGATGTTCTTGAAGTTGCAATACAACAGTTAATCATGCTTAATTCCACTATATATATATATTTGGTGTTCGTTAATTAGAAAAATACTTTTATAAGATTTAAGAAATTGCTCCAATAACTTTTTTGGTCTAATTTCACACTTTTTATCGTAAATACATACTATTGTTATGAAATGGCATACTTTTGTTTACTAGTATGTGTGGCGCGCGGATCTATAAATTAGTTGATATCTTAGAAACGAATTCCGAACTTATAATTTATAATATATGAATGACGGCTAAAAGTTAGCTGATATATTGGAAGTGTTTGGCAAAATAACTTAATTAAAAAAAATAAACAAACTTTTTCAAAAGCTAAAATAATAAGCTTATGAGATAAGTTCCGTCTTTTTAAAAAAGTTCATTATATCAAACCAAACACAAAAAATATGTGTGCTTAATTGTTATGTCCGTCTAAAAGTAGTCTGACCCGAGCTAATATTGACATAGAAATTTACAAACCTTTCGAAAATTATAATAGCCTTAATTATAACAATTGGGGAGATGCTAATAAAACTTGGTCCTCTAACAATTGGGGAGATGTTATAACACAACTCAATTTAACACAAAAAATATGTGTGGTTAATTGTTATATCCGTCTAACAGTAGCCTAACTCGACGGAATGATTCCTTAATTGGACCGTATCAGGATTCCATATCAACAAGATCAGATTGAACAAGATGAACAAGATGAACAAGATGAAGAAGAAAAGAAAATACTGCGGCTCTTTGATTGAATGAAAAATAATGAATAGTGTTAGGGTTACAATATGGAGTAGGCTATTTATACTCCTACTTTACAATACTGAAGTTGCTAAAATACAATGACAACTTATGTTGAAGTAAAACACAACTTAAATACAAAAAGGGTAAAATAGGGAAAGCTATATATATTGTCACCCCCCCGCAAGCTGAAAATGGACATTATGGATATTGTGCAGATTCAGCTTGGACACTAGATGATGAAAGGCAGGGCCAGGTAGGGCTTTGGTTAGGATATCAGCAAGCTGTTCCTTTGTGGAGATGTATTCCAGTTGAATGACTTTATTAGCAACCTTCTCTCTGATGAAATGGCAATCGAGCTCAATGTGTTTTGTTCTTTCATGGAACACTGGGTTAGCAGCCATGGCCATTGCAGATTTACTGTCTATAAACACAATAGCAGGCTGAGTGTGAGCAAGCTTAAAGTCAGCAAAGAGATATAATAACCATTGCAATTCACAGCAAGTAGAAGCTAAAGCCCTATATTCAGCTTCAGCTGAACTTCTACTTACAGTGACTTGCTTTTTAGATTTCCAAGATATTAAAGATTGACCAAGAAAGACAGAGTAACCTGTAATGCTTTTTCTACTATCCAAACAACTAGCCCAATCACTATCACTGTAGGCAAGTAAATTCAGAGAGGAGCATCTAGGAAAGAGTATACCTTGCCCTGCTGTGCCTTTGATGTACCTCAGAATTCTATGTGCAGCAGTTAAATGAACAGTAGTTGGTTTGCTTAAAAACTGACTCAAACATTGAACACTATAAGCAATATCAGGTCTTGTGATAGTTAAATATAGAAGTCTACCAATTAATCTTCTATATTCAGAAGCATCAGTTAAAGAGTCAGAAGTTGTGTGTGCTGTGAACTTACAGTTGGAATCCATAGGTGTTGAAGCTGGTTTGCTCCCCAGAAAACCTGTATCAGTGAGTATGTCCAAGGCATACTTTCTTTGGCACATATTTATGCCTTTATCAGAGTGAGCAAACTCTATGCCAAGAATATATTTCAAAACTCCAAGATCTTTAATAGTGAAACAGTTATCAAGATGAGTTTTGATTTTGGAAATTAAGGACAGGTCATTGCCACAGAGTATAACATCATCTACATAAATCAGTAAAGCAATGAAACTGGATTCAATGGACATAGTAAATAGAGAACAATCTGCTACTGATTGAGTGAAACCAAAATCAATGAGGCAAGATGTGAGTTTCTGAAACCATTGCCTTGAGGCTTGTTTCAAGCCATATAGGCTTTTAGTTAATTTGCAAACTCTTTGATCATTCTTATCTAAATAACCAGGGGGAGGGGACATATACACTTCTTCATTTAAATCACCATGTAAAAATGCATTGTTGACATCTAATTGATGTATATGCCAGTTTTTAATTGATGCCAAAGCAATAAGAAATCTGACAGTGGTGATCTTTGCTACTGGTGAAAAAGTGTCAAAGTAATCTATGCCCTCCTCTTGAGTGTAGCCCTTAGCTACTAATCTAGCCTTATATCTCTCTAAGGTTCCATCAGACTTAAATTTGACTTTGTAAACCCACTTACAACCTATACAGTGTTTGCCTTTAGGTAGGGTAGTGAGTTCCCAAGTCTTAGTCTGTTCTAGAGCCTTTATTTCTTTAGTCATTGCTTCCTGCCATAAGGGGTTTTTAGATGCCTGAGAATAAGTCTTAGGCTCTGTATGTTGGGATATAGCAGCAGTGAAACACAGATGACTATTAGAGAGATTTTCAGTAGACAAATGCTCAGAAATGGGGTATTGAGATGTTCCAGAATTGCATTGAAGAAGATTTGAAGAAGTTGTATTGGTTGTAGGTAAGGTATGTTTATAAACACTGAGATAAGCAGGGGTTTTCTTTGGTCTGGTGGATTTTCTCAATGGAATAGTAGGTGTGGTAGATGCTGTATCATTTTGGGATGGTGATAGTGATGAACCAGGCTGTTGTGGAGCAGATATTGTTGGTTGAGGTTGTAGTGGAGGTGTTGATGTGTTTGCAGCAGGTGAATGAATGGTTTCAGTAGGGGTAAATGGTGTAGATGTATCATGTATGAACTGAGATGGGGGTGGAAAGAGAGTAGAGGATTGAGGATCAATGTGATTTTTGAAGGGAAATACTTCTTCATAAAATATAACATTTCTGGAAATCATTGTGTGCTTGGTTTCCAGGTTGTAAACTCTATATCCTTTACAACCAAGAGGATAGCCAAGCAAAATGCATTTGGATGCTCTAGGTTGGAATTTATGTCTATGAGATTGTAATGTGGATGCATAACAAAGG
This sequence comes from Striga hermonthica, assembly GCA_902706635.1. NCBI lineage: Eukaryota > Viridiplantae > Streptophyta > Magnoliopsida > Lamiales > Orobanchaceae > Striga > Striga hermonthica. The sequence goes on along the minus strand of CACSLK010013932.1, from coordinate 1,058,168 downwards.
CAACCTATGACTTTAAGATGATCATATGTTGGCTGTTTATGAAATAAAATTTCAAATGGAGATTTATTGCCCAAAACAGAAGATGGTGCCCTATTAATGATGTGTGCTGCAGCCAGAATGCAATCTATCCAAAAATGAAGTGGTAATGAAGCATGAAATAGAAGAGCTCTAGCTACTTGAAGGAGATGCTGATGCTTTCTTTCTACTCTACCATTTTGTTGTGGAGTTTCTACACAACTAGTTTGGTGTATAATGCCATGAAGAGAGTAGAAATCATGCAATAGAAATTCAGTGCCATTATCAGATCTTAAAATTTTGATTTTGCTGTTGAACTGGTTAGACACCATATTGTAAAAATGAGTGATGAATTTCTTGGTGTCAGATTTATGAACAAGTGGGTATATCCAGGTTACTCTACTATAATCATCAACTATAGTAAGGAAATATTTGAAACCAGAATGAGAAGTGACAGAGAAGGGGCCCCACAAGTCACAATGTACAAGTTCAAAAGCAGTTTGAGAAGATGAATGACTTTCATAGAATGGCAGTTTCTTTTGTCTAGAAAAGTGACAAACATCACAAGGATTAGGTATAGACTTACTATGTTTGCATACAGGTAATGAATTCATTTTACTGAAAGACATATGACCAAGTCTGTAATGCCACAAAGTAGAGTCATCAGAAGCAAAGTTTGCATTGGTTACAGGGTTTGCATTGATTACAGGTAAAGACAGGGATACATGGTTAGCAGTAGAATCAGTAAGAAATGAGAAATGATAAAGGCCACCAATGAGTTTAGCAGAACCAATCATTTGATGAGTGACTTGGTCCTGTAGTAAGCATGAAGATGACACAAATTGTACAATGCAATTATTGGTAGTAACAAGTTTAGAGACAGATAGTAAATTGAAATGGAAATTTGGGACATATAATGCATTTTGCAGAAATATGTGATCAGACAGTTGAACATGCCCCATGTGAGTAGCAATAGTATGAGTACCATTTGGTAAGTTAACATTGATGTTCACAGGTTTGGGAGTATCAGTAAATAGAGAGAAATCACATAACATGTGGTCTGTAGCTCCAGTATCCAATATCCATGTATTATGAGACAGTTGTCTAGTAGCAGTGCAAGAGAATATAGGGGACATACCTTGTGCCTCAGGATAAGCAGTTGCAACCATTGGGGCC
>CACSLK010013932.1:984069-1003756 GCA_902706635.1 Striga hermonthica | reverse complement strand
TTTTTTTTTTTTTTTTTATGCTAGGTATTGTCTGTCTTAAATCTGTACCTGTAGGGAAACTTGCTAATGTATGTTGTCGGTGACGGGTTGAGAGGTTTATGCTAGGTTTTGCTCGGTAATGTTTTCAGTTTTAATGGATATTCAAGATTTTGAGCTCATTATTATGTTATTGGGGTTTTGGGGGTAGATTTATTTATTTAATTCTGCTTTGTGTTGTTTTTAATTTTTTTTGTTTTTTGTTTTGTTGGTTGTTGTGTGATTGCATTGGCTACTCTTTGTTCAAGCCTTTTAGGGGTTGTGATTTGAACTGGTTTATTTGGTGATCTAAATGCTTTGATATTTGTTTTTCTAAATCTGGTGTATTGTTGATCTCTTTTCTGCTATCAGATGGGTTTAGTTCAAGATTGTTTTTTTCTTATAATTTTGTTGTAAAATGTGGTCCTAACTGCTGAATGGAATTGAAAAACCTTCTGAGGGCATAAAACTGTCTGGTCACCATATATTTTTGCTAAAAGTTATAGCCTCCAAAGTTGTTGTTTTCGATTTGTTGATGTAGCATTCTAGGCATTGTTGCCAAATTACACTTTCTTTTGTGCATAAATTAATGGTGTTCTGTTTCTTTCTTGTTCTTTCTTAATCCACCAGCTATATTCGTTTGCTGGAGTGAGATCTAAGAAAGACCTTAATCAGTGACAGAATATTTGTCATCACAGGTGAAGGGATCATAAAATCTCCCCATTAATTTATACCTCACTTCTCAGAATTCTTGCATGTTTTTTTGACCCAAAGATTCGATTTTTATGAAGAGCTTCTTCGATTTCTCGAAAATGGGTTCCATGAACATGGAGAGAAAATGGCTCTTCCCTCTCATCCTAACTTCATTTTTTTGCATTTTACTCATCGCCACATCCTTAAACACGGGCTTCGTTTCTTCTGCCAACACTATCACCTCCATATTTTCTTTGTTCCAATCTAGCCCCTCTTCCAATCAAACCAAGCCCTATTTTGCAGAGGAGAAAATAACTCGATCACCCCCACCCCCTTCCCGCCCGCCCGTCCCGAAATTCGCTTATCTTGTTTCGGGGTCGAAAGGCGATTTGGAAAAACTTTGGAGGACCTTACATGCAATTTATCACCCGCAGAACTATTACGTTGTCCATCTAGACCTCGAGTCGCCAGCCGAAGAGAGGCTGGAGCTCGCGTCCCGTGTGGAAAGGCATCCACTTTTCTCGAAAATTGGGAATGTGTACATGAACAAGAAGGCGAATATGGTTACTTATACAGGGCCCACGATGGTAGCGAATACACTCCACGCGTGCGCCATTCTTTTGAAGAGGCATAAGGATTGGGATTGGTTTATTAACCTTAGCGCCTCGGATTATCCTTTGGTGACTCAAGATGGTAAGCAATTTTTTTATTTTTTTTTCTTTGTCTTGCTTTTTATTTCCTTTTATTATTGATGGTTTAGGGTGGAAAAACCGATGGATATGTAATGACTAATGACAATTTTGTTCGTTTTTTCCAGATCTTCTGTCAGTATTTTCGGGGTTGAAACGGGATTCAAATTTTATCGAGCACACGAGCGATTTAGGGTGGAAAGCGTGAGTTCTCGGTAGTTACTTTATTAGGGCTTATTCTGCGTATTATGATTTTATCCTAAACACGAGAGAACTGAAATGCTGGGTTTTTGTTGCAGGACTAAAAGGGCAATGCCATTGATGATAGATCCCGGGCTTTACCAAACGACCAAGTCTGACATTTTTTGGGTCACACCGAACAGAAATTTACCAACAGCATTCAAATTATTTACAGGTAGGTAATTGGAAATTTCAATCGGGCCATAATCTTCAGCTTTCTCTTCAACTATCCTATTTTCACCTGTTTGCCATGGATTATTATAACTTTATGAGTAGAGAATTAGATCAAATTCCTATTTTGCTGTTTAACATCACGGGTTTCATTTCATCCCATGCCATCATATGGACTTTCCTGCATCCTAATGTACTTGAACACGGAAACAAAATTGCATTAGAAGGTTCTTTTTACTCTTTATTGTTCACATTTTTTTCGGATAGTTATCAGTAGACTGCCGGTTTGGACTTTTAATAGGGTCCAACATCTAGTTTCTTGACAAACTGCCATTTTTTTCTCTTCACGTACTTATGATTATTGTATGTGAAATTTTTTTCCCCAACTTTGTATTTTTCGCTTATCTTCAAGGTTCAACATATCTACTTTTCTATTTTGCTATTTCCAGGCTCGGCTTGGATGGTCCTTTCTCGCTCGTTCGTTGACTACTGCATTTCGGGTTGGGACAATCTCCCACGAACCCTCCTCATGTACTACTCAAACTTCGTCTCGTCTCCCGAAGGCTACTTCCAAACCGCCATCTGTAACTCTCCCGAGTTTATCCCAACCGTACTCAATCACGACATGCACTACATCTCTTGGGACACGCCTCCCAAACAGCACCCGCACATTCTCTCTCTAAACGACACTCAGGCAATGGTCTCGAGCGGGGCTGCTTTTGCGCGTAAATTCAGGAAAGACGATCCTGTCCTCGACTGGATCGACCGGGAGCTGCTCAGGAGGAAAAACGGGTCTTTCGTGCCAGGCGGATGGTGTGCTGGCAAGCCACGGTGCTCGAAGGTTGGGAAGGACCCGGCAAAGCTGAAGCCGGGACCTGGGGCTGGGAGGCTCGGGCGGCTCGTGGATAGGGTTGTGGGGTCCGCGAAAGTCGAGGGACAGCAGTGTGGTTAAGGAGAAAAAGAAAAAGAGAGAGAGAGAGAGAGAGAGAAAAAAATAAAAAAATTGAATGTAATAATAGGTATTAGTTATGGTTTTAGTAAAAAAGTGATGTTAATATTTTTTTTTATTTTTTTTTGAATGTTATAGCCACTACTACAAAGAGTGTGGCCTGATTTGGCCCTAATTTTGTAGGTTTGGTTTTTCTTGGATGGTCATATATTGCCAAATAGGGGTTCTGAAGGTTGTTAGCTCTCTCTATATATACACTTAATTCACTTTTTTGTTTGCGGTTGGTATTTTCAATCAGCTCAATATACGCTAGAGCGAGATTAATTTTCAATAATTTGCATTCACAAAAATAAAATGTTTATAGTTTTAGTTAAGACTATGGTGCACATTGCATTCTCTTGGTTCAGGTAATCTCAATCATTAGTAGTAGAGATGTACACCGAGGTGCACATTGCATTCCCTTGGTTCAGGTAATCTCAATCATTAGTAGTAGAGATGTACACCGAGCAAGGCTAGACGAGTCGAGCAATAGAAAAGTTCATAAAAATTTATATTTTTAAGTATTAACGAGCCAAACCATCAAATAGGGTTTGAGCTCCACTCAATTCATTAGGCTAAATGAGCTGAGCTATAAAAAAAATTTATAAAAATCTCTATTTTTGAGTAATAATGAGCCAAACTATCAAATAAAGTTTGAGCTCGACTCGATTCGTTATTCTAAATGAGCTGAGCAACAGAAAAGTTTATAAAATTCTCTACTTTTGAATGTTAACAAGCCAAACTATCAAATAAAGTTCGAGCTCGACTAAATTTGTTTATCAAACAATCTAGAATCAATTCATTTAATAGCTCTACTTAGCAATCATGTTGAGGATGATCACATATAGCAATCATGTTGAGACAATTTTGAAGTTACATCACATGTTCACCGCTAAAGATCGGATTTTGTGGCTGCAAGGAAATACATAAATAAAAAAGTATGGAGGCACAAATGTATGAATCTAAAGCTAGACATAAAAGAATCACACGTTTGGTTAAGTTAATACACAATCTAAACCTTCAGTTTTTCATGGATTTATGGATACAAGTTATACTAGGTTCATCAGCGACCCGAAACGAAGAATGAATTTATGGAGAACTTGTTACCATCACCCTGCATTTTACGTAACCTAGCCTTCTCGAGCCTAGCTCGTCTCACGGCTTCTTGGACTTGACGGTCATGGTCCTTCAATGCCTGGTCCACTTTACCCGAAGGAACTAACAGTGGACCCGAATAGTGAATTTTGTTACCCTTCGACCCGTATCCCAACTGTCGGACAGTAAAAACGCAAGAAGAAATTATCAGCAAATTCAAAATTATAACGAATTTCATCGCGATGCACTGTTACTAGCAAATAATAACAAGTTAGTGTCTCTCAGTAGGAAAGATTTTTACTGCATTGCTACTTGTTAGAAAAAAAAAAAAAGGCTTTTCAAAATTCTGTGTGTGTGTGTGAGCTTCAAGAGGAATTCTTGTAGCTATCCTAAAATAGATATATGAGGTGTTTCTATAATTCTTGAAAATATTTGTATTTATACAATAAAAACTCAGGTCGACTTACAAGAACGGGATCCTTTCCGACTCGTTCATCCTCACACGGCCGAGAATCTGCATTCACGAAATTTTTCCCATCTCGCCTCAATATAGCATTTGTAACCTCCTTAAACGAGCCTGGAAACCTAGACATAAGCTTCGGAAAATCATGCCTGGAGGACAGTTTTTCTTCATGCTCTCCAGACAACATGATGCTCCTCCTGGCAGCAACTGAACTGGGCTTCGGGTCATCCTCGATGGGCTTTTCAGATTTGGCCCGGTTAGCCAAAGGCCCGGAGTGGGACCCACGGATATGGGTTTCATTGGATTGTCCCGCCAAATGGGATGGTCTGGGAGGGTCGATCGGAAAACCAGAAGCTGCTTCTTCAGGGTGTGAGCTAAACATTTCGCTCCTGCTTCTGGAGTTCGACTGGGACCTTCTTTTCTGAAAATGTAGAGCAGTTGATTATAATTTTTTTTTAAAAAAAAAAAGGATTTTCCTGAGTTTTGGGGTAATATATCTTAAAAAAGAAGAATTATTTTTTAAAATAACGAAACATCATCCTTCAAGTTTTGATTCTGTCAATAATCAGTTTCCATGACAGATCTGCTGGCGCCATTCGATTACTTACAGTACTCTCAACTTTTCAAGAAAGTTAAAAATGGCCTCAGCTTTTAGTGGAGGTATTCGGAATTTTGAAAAGGGATGAGGTTTATATGGTTTATATATAAAAATGTGAGAACAAAATGATGGGGTTTATTTGTTATATTTAGAAAGATGGAGGTTGTGACTGTAAAATTAATGGACGGCTTTCAGCAATTCAATTCCAGTTTGCAACACTGAAGGTGCAAAATGTAACACCTAGGTAGGTGTTTGCAATTCTCAAAATTAAAAAAAGACTACACGATTGTCAAATAGTTCAACTTGACGCCCCAAGTCTAAAAAGTTTGACCAAGTCACTCAACCTGCATTGACGAGATTAGTTCAGCGTTAGCCTCGGGCGCTGGAACTGCACGAGATTCTCTCGATCCTCTCTTTTCGACATCTTGCCTTTGGGCTTTGCTGCCAGCTGGCACTAGTCTACAAATGTCACTGTGTCAGGCTATACGGGTAACAAAAACTTTACACACACAAGGATATGCAGTTTTAAACTATAACTGTTCCGCTATCTAAAATGTAAGACAATTACCTCCGTGCCTCTTCTCGAATTTTTGCATCAAACTCTTTGGTGGGAGGATATTTTGGCAAACTTGAAGGATCACAAGGATGCGGCTTTGCTGTAAAGAACTATGAGGAGATAATATCCATGATAAGTAAACAACCCGACTTTGATATTTCTTTTTTAAATAAGATAACATGCAAGAGAAAACAAGCTCATTGTAAATAACGTGTGTACCTCACTCTTCAAAGCAGAGGCTGCAGATCCACGATCTGTAGGATCGATGGACAGTAAGATCTCGATAAGTGCTACTGCTGGTTCGGGGAAATCTTTAAATGTTTCAAATACACGACGTTTATACGGTTGTTGGGGCTTGAAAATTGTAGCATGAGGCAGCTTCGATTTCTTCCAGTACTCCTCCGAGGGGGACCCACAAAGTTTGAATATTTTATGCAATTGCTCAACCTACCAAACAAAGTAGTCATTTCCACGTCCAATATTATCATATAATTATCCCTCCTAAAGTATTTTAGGAATTGTAAAATATTTAATGCCATTAATCAATCACCAAAAGAGAAAATGAAAATTGTTCTCCAGAGGTACCTCTGTTCTCCCAGGCATGATAGGTTTGCCAGCATACAGCTCAGCCACTATGCAACCAGAGCTCCACAAATCTACAGCAACACCATAATGAGTGGCGCCAAGAAGAAGCTCGGGCGGCCGGTACCAAAGGGTCACAACACGGCTGGTCAACGGTTGACTCTGATGAGGATTATAAAAGCTAGCCAGGCCAAAATCCGCAATCTTCAGGATCCCATTATTGTCGATTAGAAGATTTGAACCTTTTATATCACGGTGAAGGATACCCCGGCTATGACAATGATCAAGACCGAGTAAAAGTTGTTGTACATAACACTTAACCTGAAGAAATTAACAAATGTTCTTACATTTAATTGAATCAAATCTTAAATAATATTAAAAGGTTCACTGGCATTAAATAAATTGAACAATTAACCTGAGGTTCGGTAAATTTGAGCTCGGGATGGGATGCAAGTCCGGCCAAATCATGCTCCATGTATTCAAAAACGAGGTACAAACTGCAAGACATTCGTGATGTGACGAGGCCTTCCAGTTTGATTATGTTCGGATGATCGAGCCTACGTAAAATGTGGATCTCCCTGGCCATGAAACGGACGCTCTCAGGCTCCATGTTATCAAACCTTACTTTCTTCAAAGCAACAATCTTGCCTCCATCAAGATCACGGGCTCGGTATACATTACTGTAAGTACCTTGACCAATCTAACAAAATAAAGTGTTGTCATAAATTTTACGCATAAAGCAACCTTAGCCTTGTCAGAAATAAGAGAAGGCTCTTGTTTAGAGAATACACAAAAAGATCATTTAGTCGTGCTATATGGATTGACCTTGACCCTAATCAATAGTTCAACACACTTATAGTCTATTACCAATTTGCCATGCATCTGTGAAAGTCTTCTTGTGTTTTTTTTTTTTTTCTTTTTCACCTTGATTAGCCACATATCAACCCACTTTGACCAATTCACACAGTTCATGATGAATGGCTAGTGTGAAATCTTTTACATCTATTGGTCTGTAACTGTAAGAGTCAAATTAAAAAGACACCAATGTTCATTATGCCATACCCTTACGAAGCATATACTTCTATGAACGGAAACTGGCAAGTTGTAGAAGAAGTGGATTTCATTGATCAGGTACAACAATATAGCTTAGTAAATTAAGGATATGCTTGTCTACCATGCACTTTCTACCATATACCATTCTCTCATTTCACAAGAGATTATTTTTTTTCCCCTCTACCCAAAAAACTATCCACAGCCAAAATATTCAAAAGACATATTATTCACCCTAACTATTTTCATTTACAAACTGTTTCAGAAAAGATAAATCATTATATAAGGAATCTCCCATGAATCTTGTGACATTTTTAAGCACTAATCATATCCTTGAAAGAAAAAAACATCAATCACAACCAATCATTAATGAACCTATTTTTCATATCACAACACAAATTATTCAACCACAGCTCGGATACTATGCCTCTGCAGTTCTGAAACACATTAGTATAAAATATAAAGATCAGTGCCGAAAAAAAAAAGTACCTTATCCAATTTCTCGAAAGAATCCGCCCTCCTCGGCACCCATCCTTTAATAGCCTCGCCGGCCACTGCCGCCAGCCAATGCGGCCATCCGGCCGCCACCTGTTCTCCTTCATTTGCTCTCGGAACCATACCTAACCTAGGATGAAGCACCTTATTCACATACTCGGCCTTCTCTCTCTTCCTCTCACTACTCTCTCTCTGCAATTGACCCGAACCATTAACTACCTTGTCAATCAAAACCACTTTCCCCTCATTGTCACCATTATTAAAATTACTATCTATCTTATGCTTCACCCCACAATTCTCCTCCCTCCTAGAAGACACGCCATTGGCAGCGGCTTGCAAATTATCCGACAAGCCCTTATTTGACGATTTTTCACCCGGGTTTTCATTACTGTCGTCAATGGCGTAGGACTTGCAACAACAACAGCCCATTGTACTCCGATTAAAACAAAAACCCGACCCAAATTACAAAATTGGACTCCCAATTTCAACTTATTTAGCCAAAGCTTCGTGAGGATGATAAACAAGTGAGCCCAGAGGTAAACCAAAACACCTCAACTGCACTAAATTGGCTTGTTTCCAGCTCAGACATTGTCAAGCACACGCAACTATCACCAGAGACAAAACATTTCAGCTAAGATGTACTGAAAGACAAGATTGTACAGTGGGGGAAAAAAGTGGGGTTTGAGAATAAAATCGAAAATTGAAAACTGAAAATTGTAGCCTTGATTTGTACCTGAAGTTGAAGACTGGCGCATGAAAATGGAGCTGGGGAGAGTGTGAGTGAGGATTATTGTGGCGTGGGACATTCGTGGATCTAGGGCATGGAGGAGAGAGAAAAGGGGTCAATCTTTCTTCAACCTTTTTTCCTGTGATTTTCTGAGGGCTAGAGAGAGAAAAGGTGTGTGAATTTATGGCTGTATTTATATATATATACTTACTGACAGCTAAAGCAAGCTTTTTCTTCAGTTACAGTGTGTGTGTGAGAGAGAGTTGTGAAAACCAATATGATATAATACATTTCTAATACTATAGTATATTGTAATGGAGACATTCGCCCATAGTTTTTACGCACGGACTGTCAGATTATCGGGCCAATTGTTAGACCGAATAATTAATTTTAAGTTTTTTTAAATATGTCTTAAGTATTTTTTTATATAAATATACATAAAATAATAAAATTAAATGTTTTATGTATATCATTTGTACATTAAAATGTTAAAAATATGTATCTCATGATAATATTTACCATATAAAAATATATACATAGTTTTATTATGAAAAAAAAATTAAAAAAAATATATATGAGTCGGGTCAAGTGGGTTGACCCGACCGGGTCAATGCATCGGGTCGGTCAGGTCAGTGCCTGGTTGGCCGGATTTTGACCGGTCATTTGTTGCCCTGTCCAAATAGTCCACCCGGATCGGTTCCAACTCCAGGTCGACCAGGTCTCAGGCAGGGACGGACCTGTATTAGGTCCAGGGGGGTCCGTGGACCCCCCTCAATTTTTTCTTAAAACCATTATATATATACATATATATAAATATTATAAAAATGAATAAAAATGTAAATAAATATGTAGAATATAAAAATAATTAAAACTTATCCTCAATGCTATTTTAATTTAAAGTAAATAATATTGTTATTTATTGAAAAATATATTAACAATCATTATATTTTACATTTCTGGATAAAGTTTTAAAAATAATAATTTAACTCTTTCGGCCTTTTAATTGTAATTTCAATTTAATGATTTATATAACCTATAATTTAGTTGGATTTTTAGATTTTTGAATGTTAATTGATTGTATATTTGAATGTTGATTTTTTACTTTATTATTTTTTATGTAATCACATACAACTTTATTTAATTTTTATTAAAAAAATGGTCATTTGATAAGCTCTAATCAACAAAAATGATATGCAATGTGTTCAAATTAAGTTAAATTTTGAACGAAAAAAACTTATTTTTCATAAATTATAGATCTTAAATTTAAATTATAAATACACGAAATCTCATTTTTTTCCTTAAAAAAAAGTTAGAGGGTAATACGGATTCTAAGTTCTTATAAAAACTTGAAGGTACACACATTAATATCTATAATTATAACTTATAAGTAAACACAACTTTATATGAAATGAGCGTGTATACGTAAATTACAAACTTGTTATTCAACACTTAAAATCGGGCCCCCTGAGTTAAAATTCTAGCTCCGCCACTGGTCACAGGTCGACCCGTCGAGCCGATCCGGGTCAAAAAACTATGCATTCTCCTATTTTTTAAGCATATAAGCTTTGAGTTCATTCAAAAAACAAAAATATAATAGATCCGGTTTAGAAATATATGGTCTTCAATACAAGTGTAAGTGGACCGAGTTTTGCTTGTGTGACAGTGAGAAAAATAGACTTGATTTGGTCTTAAGTCTATTCTATTTTAGATCCAAATAGAGCCGTAGACAGTGAGAAAAATAGACCTGATTTGGTCTTAAGTCTATTCTATTTTAGATCCAAATAGAGCCGTAGACTATTTGCATTCGACTTTAATTTGTTACTTTTATATATTTTTGTTCATATCATTCAAAACTTATGTTTATTTACATGTCACATAAGCACAATTAGACCCAAAATATTGTAGATTCTAAGATCACACTTTCTTATCATTTATTTGCTCCTATTTATTTATTTCTTTATTTTGAAATGTTTGAATCAGTTGTATGGTATTGAATCTCATTTTAAATTAATATCTCAAAGTCCCCTAACTAGTTCGTTTGATAAAGAACTTAATTTCTTATCGTTCTGCCAGAGAACGATAATTTTAAAAGAATTCAAATATAAGAATTTTTTTAGAATAGATAATTATAGAATCGTAACGGGTATATTTTTATTTATCAAACAATTGTTTATAAATTGGTAACACAATATGTTGGTGAAACAAAATATTACAGTCTATTATCAGCTAATAATCAAATAAAATCAATATGATTCATATTCATAGCGGTTAGACCTTTTTGATATATATGCATACTTTCAAAACCACCATAAATACAAATATGTTTATAACGCACTTTTATTTAAATCTAACTAGGTAAAGTTGCTGAAAGGGCGATTGGATATAAATAAAACCGATTTTCATTGACACAATTACATAATACAAACATGATTTACAACAACATAACAAAAATATTTTGCATATTAGTTAATGTTTTTGTAGTATGTCATTTATAGGTTAATAAATATCACAAATGGATGGTATTATAACGAATAAAATGCTTGTAAATAAATCATATTCTCACTTTATATATCGGTTTTGCTATGAAGCCAATAGTTGACTCAATAGTGGAACCAACCTTCTATATACAATAAAAAAACCTACCATATTAACAAAATTATATTAATGTTATTTAAGTAATTAGAGAATATGGTAAGTTTATTTATTTATATATATAACCTAAGACTAATTGTAACAACTATTATTTTATATATTTTAAATAACTACTTATAATTCAGTTTGAGTAATATTGCAATATTCATTATAATCATATTCTTGTCCTTATGCTTTTAAAGAAAATTATTATTTATGAAAAGAATTATATATACAATGCTAAAAAGGAAAAATGGTAAGAAAAAATTGTCTACATAATTTTATTTTTTAGCAATTAAAAGTGGTTGGTGAGGAATTAACATACTATTTCAAGTATACTAGCATTCGATCCTATGCACATGCACAGTTATAAATAAAATTTTATATGTTATATGTATGTGTATGTAATATTTAAATAATAAGTTAAATGATGAGCATATCACATTTTATAAATTTTATCATTAGTAAAAATAAATGAATAAACATAAACTATTAACTTGTATATTAATTTTTATATCGATCGAAATTATTTAATTTTTACAATCTTTTTTAATTATGAACAATTGACCAGACAAAACAATATCGAAATTTAAAATAGTTCAGAATTGTAGTTATAATAAAATAATATTAGATCCGCCGCCTCCTATAATAATTAGGTCCATTATAACATGTGTGAAATTATTATATCTACCGATGGAAAAAGAGAAGACATTGCAGTGACAAATTATGTAGCAGGGCCCATAGCATTGGTTAGCATTTAACTATAGTTATGGCCGTGGGCTCCACCGGCCCAGATTATTAATGGGTCGACGGTCAGCGGGCCTAAATTCGTGTTTGTTTCCGTGAGTTCATTCGTGGTTTTTAATCATTTTATATATATATATATATATATATATAAGGTAGTCTTGCATGCTTCGGATACTATGTATCAAAATTATCCAAGTCAAATGTGCTAGGCTTAAAAGGTAGTCTCGCATGCTTCGGATACTATGTATCAAAATTATACACTTCATTATTTGACTTGGATAAATTTTAATTTATTTTTAATTTAAAAATAATTAGGTCCCGATTATTCATAAATATATTGAATGTTTATGGTCATTTGAGATGCATTAAGTTCATTTTAATATTATTTCCTATTATAACTATTTACTTGCAAATATATTTTAAAAGTTAATAACTTTTGTAAATAGTTTCGATTTGACGTTCATATTGTATGTATATAATAAATAAGTTATATTTATCTTTGTAATAATAAAAGCTTATTTATTGATATTAACTAGAAAAATAAAATTATTTATCAACTATTATATTTATGTTTAAAGTAGTTATATGATATAAGTTAGAAAAATTATTATAGCATAACATAGGCAAATCGCACAAGTAACAAATGCTATTCCAAAATATATATATATAATCATGATTTCACTTTTTTCAATAGCTTCTTCATAATGATTTCATATCATAACAAGTACTACCTCATATTTTTAATATATGTCGTTTTGAGAAGTTGCACATTAATTTAAAATATTTTTTTTGTCAATAATAACTTTATTTAATGAAGATAGAGATGAATGTTTTGAGAAAAAATGAATAGTGAATATGAAAATGCGTAATGTATTTATTAGCTAAATAAGGGTAATAATAGAAAAATATGTATAAAATATCTAAAACGACATTTATTTAGCAAATAGTTGATAAAGCTAGAATTACATTTAAAAAAAATAGGAAGGAGTAGTAAAAATGACATCAATAGTTTCATAAAATTTGTTAGTTGAGATGATGACACATATCACATATTGTTGTAACTTGTAATTGTCAAAATGCCATTTCTTTAACCCCATAAATTTGGGGGTTGAGAAAGTAGGGGTCCCTTTCACACACACTACTACTACTGTCATAAGATTTTTTTTTTTATTTTTTTTTTTTGTTAGTTGAAATTTATGAATCTTTAAAGGCTGTGTGATTGGGTATAAAAGTTTTTCCAAAAGAAAGTCGTAAATAAAGATAAATTAGTTGAATTATTGTTTTATAAAAATTGATATAATTATGAGCAAAATTAATTTTATGGAGTCATCGAATGATTTTTCTTATGGAGTCATCCACTATTTAATGTATTGATACATGTCCAAAATGTATTTGTTGTAGTGAACATGTCGATACTCAATACACTATTGGTGAATAAGTGTGGATGACTCTTTAAATCGAGTCATCTGATGACTCCATAACAAAACTGTAATTTTGAGATTGTGGAAAAGTTTGTTATTCACCTTTTCAAAAAGTCTTAATTTAGCCATTGACATAATTAAAAAATAAAAATATGTTGAAATGATGTCCCATTGAATTGCCTTGGAGACTTGGAGTTTTGAAAAAAAAAAAAAAAAAGAGCTGCAAAGCTTTTTGCATTAGCTGCTTGGTATTTAAGTAATAAATGAGGCCATGGGTTAAAGGAACAACTTTGAATTTATTTATTTATTAATATTAAAATGAATATAAAAAAACTCAAGATATAATGTATTTATTTAAATTATGAAAGGAATCCTGGTTAATTTGTTTAATGTTAATTTTATTTTTCAAATAATAATTAGAAATATTTTACATTTCTTAATTTTAATATTTTAATATATATTGTGTTTATTTAAATTAAATTAAATTAAATGGATATGGCAATTTAATTTAATTTAAATAATAACATCAATTTTGATATTTGTTAATATAAGATAATTATATAAATATATTTGAGGTTTATTACGCATAAGTATTTATATAGAAAAAGTATTTAGTAAGTTAATAATAACAATAGATTTTCCCAAATCAATTTGTTGTTTTTACAAACATATATTTCTAAACCGATCTATACTAAGGTCAAAAACATTAATATTAACTTAGTAACAATTAATCAAAACAACTATTATTATTATGTTACCGTTAATTCTAAATTATCAAATGAAACATACGATAAACAATAATTAAAAAAATGATTATATTTAAAAAAAATTATAATAGACTGGCATAATACACATATAATAAAAAAATATTGATTAATATTAATTGGTCGTTAAAAAATGTGTAAACACTCATATACATATTTAAAAAAATGATAATATTTATTATTATTTTTAAAAAATGATAATATTTATTTCACTCATAGTTAAAAAATAATAATTTAAAAAAAAAATCCATATGAATTGTTACTCGTAAGGGCCACGTTGGCTTTTATCTCACCCGCCCTAGCCCGGCCCGCCAACCCGCACGGATTTGGTCATGTCAAACCTATTGACCACAGTTTCGAGACGGGACTGGATTTCAGATGGATCATCAATTTTATAACCCGGTTTGGCGGGTCCACATTGGGCCGGGTCGATGACCTCTTTTTTTATTATTTTTATTTATTTTTATTTTTTGAAAAATATGAATCCGCCCGGTCAACCAAGTCATTGACCCGGCACGAGTATAGGTCCGTGCCAGGCCCGGGCCAAGTGGGGGCCGTGACCCGGCCCGGGTTTTGCCTTCTGCCCGTTTTGACGGCCAAAGAAAAAAAAAAAAAAAAACAACAACTGTACGCATAAACCCTTCAACACGAATTGCTCAAAACACAACAAAGAGTTCGATTTTTTGCTTGAGAAAGAAGGTGAGATCAATTTTCTAGCTTAATTTTCTTTGCAGTAACCGAAGATTCGTGATTTACAAAATATTATGTTTGATGAATGTAGTGTAGAAGGTTCTTTTTTTGGTCCATTTTGATATTTATTGTGTTGTTTATGTTCTGTGGGCTGGAGATAGGGTTCTTACAATAGTGAATTGAATTTGTAATAACTTGTTTGGGGTATTCAGTTATTGTCTGAGCTGTTCAGAATATGTTTATATTGGTATTGTTCTTGTTTATGTTGTTATATTTTGATGTTTGGTTCTGTAAATGCATGAGGAATTGCAGTCCTTCCGACTGAATTCTCGTTGGTATCCTTTACTCGATTGATGGAAACTTCAATTTCCTCTTTCGTAATTGCATATATGGAAAATGCTGGTGACTAGTTTAAATCGAACCGATATATAGATATTGCAAGACTCGATTTTTAATATGAAAGGGTCAGTCCTTAAGTTGTATTTACTCTCTGTTGATGCTAATATCTATCTTACGATGCTTGATACTGTTATGAGGTTCCCAGTTATATGGATTTATCTTTTACTGTTTAGCTTCGCTAATGCATAGTATTCTCTGTTTACCAGTTACAATGGGTGGATTACCCGTACAGAGTCCTTGTGTCATCTCTATTCAATCTGGGCCTGAGCCGGTTTCAAAGCCCAAGAAGAGGATTTGTTGTGCTTGCCCCGAGACCAAGAAGCTAAGGGATGAATGCGTTGTGGAGCATGGAGAATCTGCTTGTGAGAAATGGATCGAAGCCCATAAGAAATGCCTTCGTGCAGAAGGCTTCAATGTCTGAAAAATCATCTGGGTTTGTCTTTGAAAGATAGAAGAAAGAAATTTAGTTTTTGGTATCAAACATATTTTTTCGGGGCTTTTTTTTTTTTATGATTTTGGAAACTAGTTGATTTCTTCATATTTAGGATGGCTATGCCGTTATCTTGGTCTAGTTGAGTAATCGGATGAAATTCCCATTCTTCAAATGCTAGAAATAAAAAGTTTTATCTGTATACTAGTGTGAAATTAATGAATTGTCAGCTTGAAATGATGAGCGTTGAATTGTTACCTTTTTCATCCGATTGTGTTTCGATTAAGTTCTGATAAATTGATTGGCCTTGTGCATGAACTATATATTGATTATTGCATGACTTTGCTGGTGTCTGTATCTCTGTACATTTGTGTATAAGAGATATTCTTGAAAACTGAACTGACAGGAGCATGTTTGAAACTAAGTTCGAACACATTTTCTGAATTAATCGGGAATTGGGCATCAGAATCACGGTTCATCTTAAGTAATCACTACTGAGTGATGAGGATCGTGTGAAGAATCATTGACCTCTCAATGAATTTTGACGTGAGCTCTATGTGCTCTGTGTGTATTTCATTGCTTTAACTTGCTTAAAATTTGATGAGCTTGTTGTGTCGGGTTAATGCAGTAAATGTGGCTAAAAGGCCGGGTTCGATTCGACTATTTGTAGCCAAAAAAAAAAAAACTCATCAAAATTGTTGTCTGTTATTGTTGCCTAAGAACTTCCCTAACTTTGTAATGGTAGAATTAATCATCTGAAGTTTGGATCAAGTGAATCATTACGACATTGGAATTGCTATGAGCTTCTGCCACAGGTACATAAACAAGTTGAAATGGAACTATTACTACATTGGAATTGCTACGAGCTCCAGCCACGGGCATAAACAAGTTAAAATCGGTACGCAGTTCTTTCTTTTTCTTTTTCTTTTTCTTTTTCTTTTTCTTTTTTTAATACTTATATTATTATTACAGACATCATTTCATGATCATCTGTGTTATTGCACGAATTCTCGTTTCCTATGATTACCGAGGTTGAGATGAAATGAGCATGAAAAAAACCACAAGACATAAAGATTTCAGTCCATCACTACTAATACATAAGATAAAATTCAAACTATTACATATTTAGTGAACCGTGAACGGATCACTAATCGACTCTTACACGTGACTCGGGATAAAAGATTACAAGTTTATTCATCCGTGATGGACTATAGTCATAAAGGTGCACCCCCATATAGTCTATAATAACTTAGATTCAGGGGTTATTCAGTGACCACCACAGGTGCAGTTGGTGCAAGCGCAGCTGCTGCCGCACTTGCACTTGCCGTCATTTTCACCTGCCGACACATCCATATCCATTTTCTCCGAGAAGCTGCAAAATAGAAATATTTTCTGAAATTATATATACAAATATATGTATGTGTGTGTGTTATTTATCGTTCTCGATTTTTTTTCTGGAGGAAACACGATTGGGATTCTTAAAGATTTGTTGGGACTTTAAGAATTCTGGTGTATTCAGTTAGAATTTTTTGAGACTTCTAAAAAGCCTACTTGTATTTAATTGAGACTTGTAGGTATCCACCTTTTGACACTGAGATTTACAGACTTTTTAAGATTTGTTGAAATTTCATAAACAAAACCTTATACGAAATTTCACCCAAAATCTCACCTCCAAACTTAAGATTTTCAAGGATTCTTCTTAAATCTCCAAATCTTAAAGAGTCTAAATTTTTTTTAAAAAAATAAAAATTAAAATGTATCTTAAATTCTAAACGAATACACTCTTCTATGATTTATAAGGTTTCCCTTAAATCTCAAAGTCTTAAAAAATCTTAAATCTGAAAAAGTTTTAAAATGTCTATTAAAATCCCAAATAAATACACCCCAGTAAATTTTCTATTGATTTGTGCAGGTGAGTGAAACTTGAATTTTGGATTGAGAAATATACGAGTGGTTTGGCTCGGTCTCGATGATCTCAGCAGTGTATCCCTTTTTCCTGAAATATTCATTCGGTTAGCATTTTACATACTAAAAAAGAAGAAGAAAGATTCATTAAATTGCATAGTATGAAGATGGCAGTATCTTTTTAATGATACGAAAAAATAAAATAAAATAAAAACTAACACGCATTGGCTCTGGTCCGAGCAGTCGCAGCCAGCACACTTGTCCGACATGATGAAGGTTTTTTGAGTGCTTGAAGCAGGAAAAAACTATGTAAGTTTATGCTCAAAATTGATGTTCTTTTGTACGATTTATCGGTTTACAAAGAGTTCGTTATTTATAGATCAAGAATAGGTGCAAGTCGATGTGGTTTTGTGGACCCTGAGAATATAGCTGGGCACGAGAAAAGCACACACTTGAGGATTGAAAAAGAATACCACTTTGAACAAAATTCTTGATAAAGAATTTTTCTTACCTTTTTTTTTTGGTAGCAATGATATTTTCTAGTTATTAAATAAGACTAAATGCATAAATACTAAGCCAAAACT
The DNA here is from genome assembly GCA_902706635.1 of Striga hermonthica. Taxonomy (NCBI): domain Eukaryota; kingdom Viridiplantae; phylum Streptophyta; class Magnoliopsida; order Lamiales; family Orobanchaceae; genus Striga; species Striga hermonthica. The sequence continues at coordinate 985,823 of CACSLK010013932.1, read as the reverse complement.
TGGAAACATGTTTGGTTTGGCTAGTTTGGTAAATGAGCTGTATCAACTCTTATAGTTGCGAGTTTGGCTCGTTAGGTTTAGAAAATAGGAAATGTTACGTAATTTCTTGGACTAGTACATTAGTTCGGCTCTTTAAAATTATTCGAGTTTGGCTCGTCAAGGCTCGAGTTCGAGTCGAGCACAACTCGTTAATGACTCGAGCTAGTTTGGAACTGAACTCTTTGGAATCACATGATAAACCTCAGGAAAAAACTGTCTTCTTTTTTTTTTTCTTTTTTTCTTTCGGTTCTTTAAAAAAAGTTGGCACTATCATATTTTATTAGACCAGAACAAATTCCTTTTGAATTTAAGCCAGTCGAGTGTATGGCACTTTTTTCTGAAATCACCAGTGTTTGTGACATAAAGCTGTGTAGTGATAAAATTATTTATTCTCCTATTTATTTTGAACGATTTGTGTTACTTCTTTTATTATTTGATTAGTATGTAACCCGTGCAATGCACGAGATATATATATTAAATGAATTATTTTCAGACGATTCTGTTCGTTTAAATCTAAATATCAATAGGGTTATCATATATTTTTCACTTGTATATTAGGGCTAGCTTGTAAAATAATTAATATATTATCTATACATATTTAATTCTTTTTTTTATCGGTTATACATATTTATTTCTTAATTTGAAATAAAAAAAATGTTTGACCAGTTGAGTATTAAATCAGCACTAATTAATTTATTAAGCAAGTAAAGACGCAAAGCAAGACAATTTATTATTCAGCAATTTAGGGTGATACATAGTTATTTTCTTTATTAAACATGATTTTTAAAAATAAAACAACATCAACCCCAAATAATAGGCAACATTCATGGTTTTGATGAAAACCAAAATAACAAAATCCTTAATTAATGGGTAGCATTTAATGCTGCCTTTTTTGTAAAAAAAAAGTTACTAAGAATAGAATGTAATTAATGCAAAATGATTTTAACCAAAATTTGACCTGCTATTTTTTAAAAATGGTAAATCTTTTTATATATATATATATATTAGATGAATAGTGAAGTAAAGTTGATGTGGTGTGTAAGAAAATGATTGATCGATATTATTTAATTATATTGTTAACATTGATGATATTGGGGTTGAGTTAAAAAAAAAAAAGTTGAGGTAAATATGTTTGGATTTTTTTGGGATGTATCACAAATTTTCACTCTAAAAAATAATTCGAACGATATTTTTGTTTTTATAGTTAAGAATAGGAAAGCTATAATCTGGCATTAAAATAAATTTATTTCATGATGGATAGGTGCCTTTCTTATTATTCTTATCTATGATGGATTATTATTGTTATAGTTGTTGTTGTTGTTGTTAAAAACTATACAAGATTGGGCTAAAGGATAAAAGTGGGCTTTTATTGGACGTTGAGCTTGAGCCTTTATCATCGGATACACTCCGAAGCACTCCTTATGAAGCGCCCATATATAGGATGGGCCATGATACATACCAACTACCAACCAAAGAAGAAAAAGCCCACCCTGCCCTGGGAAAACTATTTTTTAAGTATGTAAGATGTCATATTAGTATAACTACTAAGGAAAAAAGACCGCTCTCAGGTTGCTTTTAAGCTATATAACTGATAAATTTGCAAGAAATCTACTAAAAATTTAGTTCTTCATCATATGCAAGTCTTTTACTTGTTCTTCCATCACTATTAAATCTTATGGTTATAGGTAATGTCTTAAACCATGTAAGATGTGATG
>CACSLK010013932.1:950081-983129 GCA_902706635.1 Striga hermonthica | reverse complement strand
AAGTTTAAACTAATTAAAATAAATAGGTAATAAATGTTGTATTAATATATTTGAATAATTGAATTAGTGTGTGATGAAAAAATATTAATCCATTTGTTTGGATTCATTTTTTAATTTATTTTTTTAATCAGAACTCAGTTATTATCAAAATGCCGATGAAGTTCCATTGAATATGGGCTATTTGATACCATAAATCGTTCCCAAATCATATATTCATAATTTATCTATAAATTTAAATATTCATCAACTCAGATATACACTATTACTAACCACTATTTCATTAATTGATAGATCAAATTATAATCATTATCATCTTGTTTATTTCTATATATGTAGATTTTTTTTCCCAAATAGGTTATTTACTGTGTGATTATTGATTTAGGATATTCCAACTTTTCACATAATATTGTACTAATTTAGGCAGAAAAAGGAGGTTTTATTTACTTTGTAATCCAATTTTCGATTAATAAAATAAATAACAAGGAAATGCTACAGTTCTGTTACGGAACTAGCTTTGTAACCGTAAAATCATTATGTAATCGTCGTGAATAGTTGATCTAACGGTTAGAAACACTAAATAATTTTGTAACTAGACGGTAGAATCTCTAAAAAAAACCCAAATAGTTGTTGCAAATGACGTTTGATTATTTCATACGTGGCTTTTATGCGGAGGTGGGGCCTAGGGCTGCAAACGAGCCGAGCGGCTCGCGAGCTGCTCGCGAGCGCTCGAGTCAAAGCTCGACTCGAACTCGAGTTTGACCGAACTCGAGTCGAGCTCGAGCGGCTCGAGCACGAACTCGAGTCGAGCTCGAGCCCATATTTTGTCTTGTCGAGCGGCTCGTCGAGCGGCTCGAATACATGTTAAAATACTAAAATACCCTTTATATATATGGTAATATAGGTCTTTATTGGTAATTTTACCTTTCTACTTACAATTTTTTGAGCCGAACTCGAGTCGAGCTCGAGCATTTTGATTTCGAGTCGAGCTCGAGCTCTATTGAAATTTTTTATCGAGTCGAGCTCGAGCCTAAAAAATCGAGCTTGACGAGCTCGAGCTCGAGCTCGAAGAGCTAAAAAAAAAAGTCAATCCTGCTCGATAAGACCAATGCTCGACTCGGCTTGGCTCGTTTGCAGCCCTAGACTGGGGCCGACAGGCGACAGCTGTCCACACTGTATGCTTTTTTCAGTGGCAAAAATGTAATATGCGCCAAAATCAAGGGCATTTGCACTGCACGAAATGCCGCAAAATTCAACCTACGAAAGCACAAATAGAAACACACTTCTTTCTGTGTATCAGTTTCTCTCTTTACCAAAAGAGTCTCTTTTTCCCATTGAACGCACAAAATTTCCATTTTTTGTGGATAATCTTTTGTTTTGTGTATAAATATCGAAAATTGTATCTATCTTCACCATCTTTACGCACAGAAGATCACGACGAGGACGGAGATTCTGAGGAAGGTAAATGTGTGTGTGTGTGTGTGTGTGTCAATGTGTTTTTGATTCAATACGGGGAAAACAAGAAAACAGAGCTAATCAATTTTAAGGATGGTGATTTTTGTCGTGACCCAATTTTTCTAGTAGAACCCTAGTTTCAATTCTTTCTTTTTTTTTTTAGGGAGTGCAGGTTTAATGGAGTCGCCCACTCGGGGTTCTGAGCTCATCACCCTGAATTCGAAGTGAGCTTCGATCCCTTTGTTTTCATTTTATTTTTCTGTTGCTTTTATGCGGCGTTTGTTTCTCTTTGATGATGACGATGAATGGTCGTTCAGGAAAAGGGTTTTTCCTGGTGGAAGCTCCTCGCCGGGGATTAAAGAGGTGGAGGGTTTGGAAACGGCGCCGTCCGGTAAAAGAATTGCTGCTTCCTCTGACCGTGAAGAGGTTCACTTTTTCACCTTTTTTCGTGTTTTTCTTGAAATGGAATCATATGGATCTGTGTACCGTTTTCTGTTATTTGAACTGTTTTGGTGTGGTTGCTGAATCTGGGCATGGCTGATTTGATGAATGTAGCATGTTTTCCTTAAGCTTCAGCTGTTTATTACAGTTATTTTCATTTTTTGTTTTCTTGTATGGATGTTTTTGTTTGTACTGGTAAAGCAGATGTGTGAGCATTTGATAATGGAAAAAAAAAAAAAAAGATTGATGTGGTTGGACTGGATTGTATGGATACATTGTGAGTGAAAGTATCTAAGTAATTTATGTTTGGTTTTAACCGAGAACACCAATGGTTTTTAAAAGAGATGGCGTTTGTGATTGGTGAAGAACGAGAATCTAGGGACTAAAATAAGGCGAGTTTAAAGCTTTAAATGAGGACCTGATATGAATTTTTGTCGTGGTCAGGTAAGATTCTAATCCTTTTCAATTGGTCTAGCGAATGTTCATGACTCCACGTGTTTTGAATGTAGTGAATTTTGGGCGCTATTATTGCAGCGTTTGTTTGTTTGTTTGTTTTCTAAATCTATCATTTTAAATTGACTTTTAAGTCATGTATCTTGATGACAAATTATGGTGACTTTTACGTTATCGGTTGTGGGAGACGTGTCATGCAGATCACGTACTTTTTGTAATTCGAGTCCCTTATAAAATTGTCGTTGCATGTCTATTACATATTTTAGTTGGAAATCTTACCAACTCAGTAATTCGTGGAATAGTTACCGAATGGGGAGAAAAAAGGTTTGATTTTGTGCATATTTACCATTCATGCATTTATAATGAAACAATTCACGTAGCTTAGCACGTGTAAAAGGGTTGCTTGTATTACAAAAGAATTTACTTGTTCTCTATTGCCATTCCATTTTAGCCTTCCCAAATCTTGTAACTATTATCTGAAAGATTTGCCACTTGACGCTTCATAGCTTCTAATTTACCGAATCTTTTTGAAGGTTGCTGATTTTCCTGAAATAATAGATATCGATGTAGAAGTAGAAGAAGACTGTAAAGATAATGGTCAAGCTGACGTAAAAGGCAAAGGAAAGGTATATTATCTAACTATCTTTTGCGACATTTTCAAGCCATTTTCTTGATTATATTTGTGCTGCCATAGTTTACTATATTTGTTCCCCTTACACACTTAGGAAATCGCATCAAATATTTCACCAGACTTCAGTAGCACAAAAATCAAGAACGAGATCACTGATTCAGATGAATCCGACTCTAATATCTTTTTCGGAGAGGATGATTGGATAGACTCGTACTATGACGACATAACATTCGATGAACATTCAAATGAGGCTTTGCAATCACAGTTCGATCACATGGACTTACCGCCAGGTGTCGAAGTCTCCTTTCCCTGGCTGCAATGCAGCTCTCCTCAAAACAGTACAATTAATACTTCAAATAATTCGAGTCTGAAAATCGACTCGAACGTGCCCAGTCATGTTCTTGATCCGAGCTCGTCTAGCTCGAAGTCGAAAAAGGTTAGGCAGGTGGGCAGCAAATGTAAAACAGGTAACCCACCTGAGATTGATGATCTGTGTTACTTAGGAAAGAAGAAGAAAAAAACAAGGGCATTGTCGTCAAAATTGAGTTCTACGGGATTTACGTTCGGAAGTTCTCGTGGGCCCAGGCCAAAAGATTTCGTGAATGATCAGATTGTAGAGACACCTGCTGATGTCCATAAGGATTTGGATGAGATTAAGAGGAACTTTGAAGCATTTGAGAAATTTGATACCGTTGAGGATTATTCGGATCACCACTTTGCCAATATTAGTTCTTCGAATCAGGTGTGTGCTTCTAAACAAAGATTTTGTTCCTGTTGGTCGGCTTTTAAAATTTCAAATAAGTTGACTTTGTTCCTGTTTTACGAACTGGAAAAATGATTTTTTCAGCCTGAACTCGTGAATTGTTCACCCTTTGTTATATATAATTGAATGCTTTTGAACTCAGATGGGTGAATATTACTGGAATAGGCCACCTAGTCTAGCTTGATGGTCATAGGAAAAATAATCTACTGCATACTTTATAAACAGCCTACTTCAAGAATATTCTTTTAATTGTTAATGTCAGGTGAATCCACCGAAGAACTGGACCAAGAAAATACAGCAAGAGTGGAAGATTCTAGAGAAAGATTTGCCTGGTCATCCTTTTAAATATTTCATGCGCCGAATTTCCCTTTTAGAATTACATTTCTCCATGCTAGCTTTTTGATACATAATCGAAAAAAGAAACATTATGGCCTTGTTGTTTGTTTTTTCCGACTACCTATTTCCATTTTTCAACTATTTATTAAGGTGAATGATTGTTGGTTTCAACTTTTTCTTTTTCACGTATCATTTTTCATGCATAAAAAATGATCTCGAACTGTCCCTCACATTTCCTTTTTAGAAGTATCATGTAGGTTAAATAGTATTTTAAAAATTAAAAAAAAAAAATCATTGCTCTCAAATTTCATTTGCTAAAACTCGAAACTGGAAAGTAAATGGAAACAAAACCATACAAGGCCTATGTGTATATAGTTCCCATTTGACAATTTATTCATTCTTATTCTCATTTTCACTTTCATTTACTGTCAACATTAACAGATACAATATTCGTGAGGGTCTACGAGTCCAGAATGGATCTATTGAGAGCCGTGATTGTGGGAGCTGAGGGCACACCATATCACGATGGTCTCTTTTTCTTCGATGTTTGCTTCCCATGCAATTACCCCAATAGCCCTCCCGTACGTTATTCTTTACAAATATTCAAAATGTCTTTCAAATTCTTTTCCAGTTGATTTACGTTCGGTCTAAATTTACTTCTAATATTTTTTACTGTTCGGCAGAAAGTCCATTACCACTCGGGTGGCCTTCGGCTAAATCCCAACTTGTACTGTTGTGGTAAAGTGTGCCTGAGCCTCCTCAACACTTGGGGTGGAGGCAAAGAAGAAAAGTGGCTGCCAGGTGTCTCGACCATGCTGCAAGTCTTGGTATCAATCCAGGGACTAATCCTGAATGCCAAACCTTACTTCAACGAGCCTGGATATGCAAAAATGAGTGGCACTAAGTCTGGAGATACAAGATCTTTGGAATATAATGAGACCACGTTCATTTTTTCCCTGCGAACTATGGTGTACACTATGAACCGGCCTCCAAAGGTAAAACAATATTATTTGAATAATAATACTAAGGCTATGTTTGGTAAAACTAGTTGATAAGCTAGTTTATAACTTATAAGCGATTTTCGAGCTTATGACTTATAGCTGAAAAGCTAGCTAGCCTATATGATAAAAGTATTTGGTAAAATTAGCTGAAATAAAAATTGCAACGAGCTTATTTGAAACACTACCTAAAGAAGTTTATGAGATAATCTCGAGCTTTATAAAAAACTCGTTCTACCGAATGAAACTTATTTGAATACAGTAAGCTTATAAGCTAACCAAATAAGCTATAAGCTAGCTTATTTGGTTACCAAATCATAATATTGTTGATAGAGCTTATTTGTTCCACTTTTCACACATTGAGAATAAAGTAAATTTGGCACCATCAAATATTACATTTTTATTGTGTTATTGTTGACAATCGTTCATAATTCGAAGTTACCAATTGAACTTCCTGATTCTGTTAAAAAAGGCACATAGGGAACTCATTTCAGATAAACTTTCTTTTGAACAATTCTATATTGACCTTTCACCGAATGCAACAAAATGGTCAATTTTTGAATAATTTGAGGTGCTCCATGCTTACGATACTCTTTATCTTAAAAAAAATTACAAAAACTTCCAAACGTTAGAAAACCATCGACCTTTTGAGGTTCTTGAAAACAAAAAGTGACTCGACCAGTTGTTTTCTGCAGCACTTTGAAGCTTTGGTGTCTGGCCACTTTGTTAACCGCGCCCGGGACATTATGGTCTCGTGCAAGGCCTACTTGGGTGGGGCCCACGTGGGGTCCCTTGTCCCACCGGGTGGTGGTGGTGTCAAGGAAGTGAATGAGGGTAAAAAGAGATGCTGCTCCCGGACTTTCAAGACCAACTTAACCGGGTTCATTATCACTCTCATAAATGCATTCACTAGAACAGGTGCTAAGGACTGTCACGAGTTTCTGCCCTTGGCCAGTAATGGGCTTGGGCCAGCCGAGGCCCAACACAATCACGGGCTTTCGCCCTCGGCAAAGACGGTTGGCGGGCCAAGCGGTCCTCCGGAGAGTCACGGGCTTCCGATCATGGGCAATAATGGGGGTGGGCCAAGCGGGCCTCAGGAGAGTCACGACGAATTTCCTCCCTTGGCCAAGAAGAGGGCCAGGCGGGTGGGGTCTCGATCCTTGAAGGTGAAGCAAAAGATAGGTCTGAATGGTGATTCTTGACTTGGTTTTGTGAAGTGGAATTTTGACTAATGACTGGTTATGGGTTATTATTATTATTATTATTATTATTATTATTATTATTATTATTATTATTATTATTATTACTGGTGAAGGGTTTTATAGTTGTTTTCTGGGTGATGTTTTGATATTAAGAGTTAAGATAGATGCCCTTTGTTTTGTTTTGAACTAAAGAATTATTTTGAACTAAAGAAAGTTCAAATGTGAATGGGATGTTGGAATGAGAGACTTTTGTTTAATTCTCTGTTTTCCTGTGTACCTATTAATAATTACAAATTATGAAAATGCTAAGCCTAAGCTCTAACATGAGACAAGTTTGACTCATTGGTTGAAGTTACACATAATTTTACTCCTTTTAACTATGAAATCTAATTATTTAAAATAGACAATTACATTAATTTTCAATATTTATAGAAATAACAATTTACATTATTTTTTAAAAAATGATATGTTATACTTTTTAATTGACCAAAAATACACATGTGTCATTCTTTAACTGCCAGCAAAATGAATTAAATAATCGATTAATTAACTATTTAGTTTGAGAAATATAATTTGATTAGTTTTTCAATGAAATAATCGATTAATTAACTATCTAAATTGAGAAATATAATTTGATTAATTTTTTAAATAAAATAAAAGATGATAAAATTAATTTTAATATGAAATTTTAACATCCCCCTATATCCCCCTATATACTAAATCCAGAACGCGTTGAGCCTACGTGGCTGCTTCTGGTACTTCGAAATCCTATGTGGCAAAATTACATGTTTCGTTATTAGGTTTGGGTAAATTTTAATTTAATTCCAAAACAAAAATAATTAGATTCAGATTACCATAAATATGTTGATTATTGATGGTCATGTTACATGTATTAATTGCATTTTAATATCATTCTTTATTTTTATTCTTTTTTTGGTACACGGACCTTCCGGTTTCTGGATCCACATGGGAACCGACTAATCCGGAATCGAGCCGGGTAGGACCACGAGGGCGGCAAAGCTCTCCCTCAAGAGTTTTAACACTGCATTCTCAGGGCTCGAACACGAGACCACTGGTTAAGCTGGAAGAGACTCAAACCATCTCATCCAAGCGCTCTTGGATTAATATCATTCTTTATTATAACTATTGAATTGTACATATATTTTAAAAGTTAATAACTGTTGTATTTTTTATTAGTTTTACATATGTAATATATCAAATTAATCTTCTTTTGATGAGCTTCGATTTAACATCCATATTGTATGTATAAAAAAATAATTTATATTTATCTTTATGACAATAATAAAATTATTTTTAATATTAATTAGAAAAATACAATTATTTATAAACCAATATATTTATATTTCAAGTAGTTATATGATATAAGTTAGAAAACTAATATAATATAACACATGTAAGTCATAAGTAACACATATCATTCTAAAATATATAGTAATATATTTTATTTTATTTTGTAAAAAAGTAAACTAAATTTAATATAATTTTCTCATTAATTTTAAAATTTAAAAATAATTTTTTAACAAGCACCCGTGTATTCATTTTATTCATTTTAGCTCACATATTTATCAATTATAACTATACTATTTCTCTACCATACCACCATTAATTAGCATTCCTTAAACCACATCACTTTACATTTAAATAATTGATTTTTCCAATATTGGTAAATCAATGAAACAAATAGTTAAAATGAAAATATATCCAATCACAATATTAATCAACCTTTTCTCAATGTCCCTTTTATTTAACTATAGATCACATAAGATAAGACCTAAACCATCTGTGCGTAAATGTAAGGTATTTATTCAAAAAAAAAAAAAAAAGTAACAAAAATACCCCCCTATATATTAATTCAAAAGGAAAAATTTCACTTTTGGTACCCCAAGTTTACATACTTTTCGGTTTTGATACCCATGATTTCAACTTAATCATTTTCAGTCACTCAAATATTCAAAATCCATCATTATTGCCCAAATCGTCAGTTGACCGTGAGTCAATTGACGGTCACCTTCTATAGCCGGTTGCTTTCTCCAAAGAAACCTAAATAATCGGTTTCCCCTAATTTCTCCTCGTCCAGACCTAATTGAAATTAAAAAACACGCTAACATTTTACGTGTAGAAATTTCTTTCATTTATCGCAATTGAGTGGGCAATCGAGTGGTGTATTGGTGTATTGTGAGCATCCATATCAGATTTACTACGAGCATATTCAGATTTGCGACGAGCATATTCAGAACTGCGACGACCCATGTAACTCATGGCAAGAAGGATTATACATGGGTTGCAACCTCAATACGGCAAGTTTTTTCATTTCAGTTTGTCATCAAATTTTCGAATTAATGGAAATTATATGGTTAATTTTGAGGGATGTCCATATTATCTGATTATGGTGAGAGTTCCCCTAAAAATTAGGGTTTTTTTTTTCAGTTGAACAAATTAGGGCTTTTTCGATTATCCGTGATAGATGCATACTCTTTTTCAATGGAAAATATATTGTTAATTTTGATGTATCCATATTATCTGATTGTGGTGAGAGTACCCTAAAAATTAGGGTTTTTTTTTTCAGTTGAACAAATTAGGGGTCTTCAAGTAGACTTTTTCTCCACAGTTGCAGGCCATCTCCATTGGAGCACCATTAATCTCGGAGTTCCAGCGAGAGTTCCAACTTCCTCTTGAACTGCTCATGGTGCAAAATTGCAAATACTTCAAATTTTTTTTCCCTCACTTTCGGCGGCTTTGTGGTGCTGTAATGGAGATGCCTGCCATTTTCTATCTTGCAGAAGAAAACGACCTGCTAGAGAAGGTGACCGTCAGTTGACTCACGGTCAACTAACGATTTGGGCAATAATGATGGATTTTGAATACTTGAGTGACTGGAAATGATTAAGTTGAAATCATGGGTATCAAAACCGAAAAGTATGTAAACTTGGGATACCCAAAGTGAAATTTTCCCTAATTCAAAATGTGTTGAGCTTAGGTGGCAGATTCTCATGCTTCGGACTGACATGGTGAAAATCTATGCTTGGTGATGTTTATATTATTTTTGTTTTGAAGTTAGGTTTGGTATTAAATATAAATAATTTTACACATATATTTATTAACTCAACCCGATGTTGTACATGAGTGTTAATACTAATAAACTCTTATTAGAAATTGAGCTTAGTACAAATACGAAATACTTGAAGAATCCATAGACATACATTATGGACAGCCCACAGCCACAGGTCCACAAGGACCACAACCGCGAACTCATGCCCAAAACTCCGACCCGACCCGATACATTCGACCCATATCCTCTTCGTATAAAAACCGGGCGTGAAAATAAAAGGACACCCCAATCCACGGCCAGCTTTCGCCCGTGCGCGCCTTGCTGCCCGCTAACTGCAATGGGAATACTCTACGAAACCCTAAACCCTCTCGGCGCCGCCGACGACGCAACGCCGTCGCAGTCGGAGTTGGAGACCTACGTTGTCCTACGCAACCAGATCTCCCTCGACGCCGATGGAAGTCCGTTGCTGGAATCCCCCGCCACGGATTACTTCTCCCTCGATGCGAACGAAGCGGAGGACAGGGGGACTGTCCTACGCAACCAGATCTCCCTCGACGCCGATGGAGGTCCGTTGCCGGAATCCGCCGCCCCGGAAGTAGATTACTTATCCCTCGATGTGAACGAAGCGGAGGACAGGGGGACTTCGGTTCCAGCAACTCCTCCTCCGCCGTCGCCTCAGTTGGCTGGAAATTCGATTCCGGCGGTGGAGAGGACTCTGGAGGGCAACTGGTTTCGCGCCAATTGTCGCTCCAAAAGCCCAATGCTTAGGCTCCACAAAGGTTCTTAATAAGTTGTATGCTCTCTCTTTTTTTTTTTTTTAGTCCAAATAAATATGTTTATAGCAATGTACGGTTTTTCTATGATTTTTTGGTAAGTTAACGTTTAGGTTGCTTAGAACACTGTTGGCTGTGAAATTCAGCTTGCTTAGGGGAAAAAAAAATATTAAGTATTAGATTAGGTTGTTTGATACCTTCAGTTATGCTTTATGTGGGTGATTTTGGTTTTGATATGTCCAGAGATACTTGATTTTTGTGAGTTTTTATCACCAACTCCTGAGGAGCAAGAATCTAGGAATGCAGCTATAGAATCTGTGTCTGATGTTGTCAAATATATCTGGCCTAGTGCTGAGGTACAGTGGAATTTTCATGCTTGCATGCTCGTTTGTTGTGGAGAAAGGTCAGTGTGGAGAGTGTCATTATAACTTACCATGCCTTTTGACATGCAGGTGGAAGTTTTTGGATCTTTCAAGACAGGGCTTTACCTTCCATCTAGTGATATCGATGTAAGGTTATTGTTTTTTTATTAGCTTGTATTGAAGAAAGATTCTCCATTTTTATATCCTGTTATGATTGATTCATAAATGTCCTTAACTTGAAGGCCCATCTGCTTATGAATGTGATGGCAGTGTATTCTAACAGTGTTACCAAATGGCGGCCATGGTGGCCGCAATGGCGGAGTTTTGGCAAAACGCCATGTACCGCCATCCGCCATTAATAACACTGTATTCTAACAGGCAGTGGTCCACACAGTTCAGTTGATTTCTGGATTCCTTCATTAAGTGATTAATTTAGTAGGATTTTCCTGGAGTACAAGTGTTAACTGTTTATTGTTGAATATGCTAGAACAAGAAGCGAACACTAAGTTATCAAGTTTGGTCCTGACCTTGCGTTTGCTTGCCACATAATTTTGTATGATACTTTGGCGGCGCTATGTAATCAAACTTAAATTACCTTGGTGGCATTTAGTAAGAATTGGTGCTTTCAGGTTAAACCGAGTAGTAAGTTCTTCTCACATCTGAATATAATGTGATGCTGCTGTTGTCACAGGGTATTTTTAAGTTAAAATAAGTATATTTGACAGTGCTTCACGACTTCGAAATAGGTTAGAATGTGTGATGCGTAAGTCTTGCTGGGGATATCTAGATTGCAGTTGTTATTTACCTTAACCCTTTCCAAAGGGAGGATTTCTAAAGCATTTGCTCATATTGTTTATTGTTTGGAGGATTTGCTCTTGTTCTTATAACTTTCTTAATTGATAAAATTATTCATTTGAGTAGGTTATGTAAATTAAGCATTATAATTATCTTCGGAAATTTGACTCTTGTCAGGTTGTCATATTGGGTTCAAATGTTAGAAGTCCTCAGATGGGTCTGCATGCTCTCTCTAGGGCACTATCTCAAAGAGGAATTGCAAAGAAGATACAGGTATCTATTTTAGCGTGTTGGACTTGGAGCCTTCTGTCCAGGATCTGGTACAGGAAAACCAGATTCACAAGAAACAAATCTATCTTGTTATATTTACTTGATCGACCTGGTGATAAGTAATAAGTGATATCAATGGGAGTTTAAACCATAGATGTTAGGACTCAATCGAGAGGGACCTGAATCTCAAAAGAATAAGATAATTTCTGGCATACCCTATTCATTGTTCTTTTCCATTAGTTTATATTACAGAGACAATAGAATCACATTAATAAGAAAGTAGGATATTATACAATTATGGTTTGTATTCTGTAATAATAGGTATTACGGGGACGATAGAATCACATTAATTAGAAAGTAGGATATTATGCTATAATGGTTTGTATTCTGCAATAATAGGTCATTGCAAAGGCACGTGTACCAATTATCAAATTTGTGGAAAAGAAAAGTGGCATGGCATTTGATATAAGGTTAAGGCGAATTGGTTTCTTTCAAATTACATCCCCCACCCCTCCACCTCTCTTTATGTATATATATATATATTTTTTTAATTCTTTTCCATTGCTTATTTTACTTAGAATTAATATTTATTTTGTAACAGTTTTGATGTTGAAAATGGGCCAAAAGCTGCAGAGTATATTAAGGTGTACACTTCTTCTCCTGCTAGATTTATTCATTTTATTTGGTCATTCTACAAAGCTAATTTATGGTGGATGTCTGCATATTGTTACATCAGGATGCAGTATCTAAATGGCCACCTCTAAGACCGTTGTGTCTAATTTTGAAAGTCTTCTTGCAGCAAAGAGAGTTGAATGAGGTGGTGATGTCTTTCTTTTTACTTTGTTCCTTACAATAAAAATAATAATAAAAAAAAATGGAAAAGCTATTACCCTGGCATGTTTTTTAAATAGTAAATACGAAACTTTACTATTCTTCATCAGGTGTACACAGGTGGAATTGGATCTTATGCTCTTCTTTCTATGCTTATAGCGATGTTGCGGGTAAGTATACTGGTGCATAACCACTTAGAAATGTCTGTTTCATGCAAATAATCATGTATTAATGAAGTTGTGCCGTATTAGTTCCGTCCAAAGTTGTCAGAATTTTTCACAATCAGAATGAGGTCCTTCAAAAAATTTATAGGGTTAGTGAAGTTGTGAACTTTTGGGGTAGAATCTAAACTCAATAGCTAGTGAGCTAGATGTTTTGTTGACTTTATGTCTGTATGAAGTGAGTGGCTTATTTAGCTGGCATGCAGTTTTCCTTCCATTTCGATACATTTCCTCTGTTCATCATTAGGAGTTTTTGGCTGATATGTTCTAATTTGCAGACTCACCATGATGGTCGAGGTTCTCCTGAGCATAACCTGGGAGTGTTACTGGTATATTGATATCTTTCCAACTGAGAGACATAATCTTTGTTTGTGCGAGACTCCTTATAACTGTTAATAAAACTTCCTAGCTTATCAGTGAGATTATTATGCAGCCTTCTAATAATAATCTGATCCGGTCTTGTGTATTCTTGTGAAACTTAGGTGAACTTTTTCGAAATGTATGGGTGCAAGTTAAATAATGTTGATGTTGGTGTATCTTGCAATGGTAGAGGCATTTTCTTCCCAAAAAGTATTAAAGGGTACGAGATGTTTGTATTGTTGTAAAAATGCTTTTCAGTTTTGGTTATAATTTGTTGAACTTTTTTTTTTTTTTTTTTTTNNNNTGTTGTTTACACATGTTTTTTTTGCTAATTATGGGCTGGTGTTTTCAGGTTTTCAGTTGACGGCCGGCCATTTCTTATCGCCATTGAGGACCCACAGGTTATAAATTGAAATTTGAATTGCTCTCTTTCTATTACCCAAAAGGCGCCCTCCTAAAATCGTGTAATTTGTCCTGTGGCATTGTGCATGACAGTAAATATTGTTGATTTCTCATGCCCAAATGTCTTGTAGTTGTCTATCAACCAACTCTTTTAAGCTTTGGTTGTTTTGTAGTGATAATTCGAAACTGCGTATAATTGATGTTCTCAATGAATTACAAAATGAAACGAGCATCTTTCTTGTACGAGTTAGTGAAGTATTTTGTGATTTACTGTTACATTTTTCTCTGAAAACAGGCTCCAGACAATGACATCGGCAAAAATTCTTTTAACTATTATCAGGTAAAGTTTTTCTTCAACATCTCTGTACGGCATGTTCCTTTTACCCTAGGTGCACTATCAACTCATATAAAGATGAGAATAGTAGGGTTTTAAATATATACTAAGCATACGAATTATATCCAAAGGGCGACCGAGACTGGGATATCCTTGCTCAATTTTTTTTGCTTCACTTATGGCTTGTTCTGTATTTTACCCCTTTCATAAGTTATAAAAAAAGGGAAAAAAAAAT
The DNA here is from genome assembly GCA_902706635.1 of Striga hermonthica. Classification (NCBI taxonomy): domain Eukaryota; kingdom Viridiplantae; phylum Streptophyta; class Magnoliopsida; order Lamiales; family Orobanchaceae; genus Striga; species Striga hermonthica. Next base: position 969,200 of record CACSLK010013932.1, on the reverse strand, counting down.
TCGGAAACTGTCCCGAGTCCTCACATTATTAAAACAAAAAGAACGACTACACTATCCTTGCTCAACTTTTTTTTTGTGTTTGTTTGTAAATTTTTCCAATTCATACTCAATCCATACTCGAAATCTAACTCAACTTTAACTCAATCCTAATATCCTCAATATTATCAATATAATTAGATAATAACAAAAACCATTTTTACACATCACATCAATTTTAATTTAATATTCATTTATTCACATAATTTTAATTAACCTTCACTTCATATATATACTTATATTGTTTCTCATACTTTTACATCAAATCAATTTTAATTATTTTATTTTAAGTATTATTTTAATATAAACTCAAAACTTGACCAACAATTAACCATACAAAATTTTTCAAAATTTATTAATATATTTTTTTTTTTTTTCAAAATTAACTCTGTTTAAATACTCTGATTGAAATTCGGCACCGTATGAAATTGTTTAATTTCCACTAGGGAAAATTGATCTAATATTCACCCGTTCTCTCCCGACTTATTGTATCCAACAGGCCAGGTCAGCATTTGCGATGGCATTCACCAAGCTAACCAACTCAAAGACCATAGCCCGACTCGGCCCGAACAAGAGCATCCTCAGTTCTATCATCAGGCCCGACGCCGTGCTTCTTGAACGAAAGGGCGGGCCCACCACCGGAAAGCTGGCTGTTGGGAACTTGTTCCCGGACACTTCTGGTCCAATGGACCAACCACTCGGCGACCGGCAGGATATGTACTGCAATTGGCCGTTGAACGATGAGGATGAGGAACTGCTGCCACGTGGAAACGGGACTCCTGTTAACAGTGAGGGAAAATCATCGGGAAAGAAAAGGAAAGCTCCCAAGGAGAAAAGATCGAGTAAGAAGTTGGCAAGAGCAGCACGTAGGGCCGAAGACAGGCATGATGAGAATGACAAATCTAATGGTTCTGGTGGCCGACGGCAGCATTCTCGGTGATTAGGGTTTTTTGGTCTTAAGAGCCATGAGTTAGTTACTTATGTTTCTGTACGAGGTAACTTCAACTGCACACCATTTTTTTTTTTTAATTTTTTCCCAAAGGAATTGGTGTTTTGGGTGAGTGTACTGTACGGTGTGTGTGTGTGTATGTTGTGGGTATTAGAACTACAAATCACTTGAAGAAAATTAATTGCTTGCCTTGAGATTGAACAAATCAACAAGGATGATAGTAAGAAAGAACACCCGACTTTGAAAATTCATGTAAAAAGGATAAAAATAATCGGACCTCAAAGAAATAAAAGAAATATTTTTTATGGATGGATGCCAATTTTCACCTATGGTAGTAGCTTAAAAACAAATCACCACCATACATTAACATTATCATAGATCCCGTGTAATGCACGGGGTGCACAATTTTAAAGTTATTTATCCAGCCTTATAATTATATACATGAATAAAGAAAAATGTATGAGAATGTATGGGATATATGTAATACGTGACCTGTGCGAGACACGGGATATATTTATTTGGAGAATATTATATTATAAGATGCAATATTCAATAAAGTTTTATAATACTCACAAAATTGTACAATAAAATAATATTCGATAAAAAAACAATCATATATTATTAAAAAACCTCATTGTACACAACATTATGAGTTAGAATATTGGACAACTCCTCATTCTTACAAATTAATATCTTCAACCCCCTTCTATTAGTTGCACTTTGAAAACATAGTGCTCCCATGCAGCATTATCTTAAAATCACGGGATGTCGAATGATACTTCCCTATATTAATGTCCACTTGATAATTTTTGATGCAAATGACCATGCCCTCCTCAAAGTTCTTCTCTCTAAACGCAACCAAGTTGATTGCCCGTAGCCATGCCGTAATGCAATTTCCCTAAACATATACGAAAAAGCAATCAATGAAAAAAATTATGTTTTCAAAACATAAAAAATGTATATTATATGTACACGAAAATATATGTTTGATATTTCTAAAAAAAAAGAAGTAAATATAATTTTGCTTACAGTTTTATCATGCAAAACCAACTCAAGATAGAATTTGTATGTGCTGCCCCAATCTTCGAGAAACATTCTTACAATTCAAACTTTAAGCATAGGTCTATTAGACTTATTAACTTGTTTGATTAAGTCAAATCCTTGATTCATTGTTATGAACGACACACTGATTGGGGATAATCTTTTGCGCATGAGGTTGAGAGAGGAACACGCTGATTCAATATTTGGAGATTTATAATTTATAATTGCATTATTGAATTATATGTAGAGAGAATGTCAAGGAAATAATATCAGATCATTACATGTAGGAACAAATCAGACCAGATATATATCGCATTATAATTTATAATTGTTTTTTTTTTTTAAAAAAAATTCATACAACAAAACGCTTAAATTTAGGAACAAATCTGATTTAATTTTAGAAGAAGTTTTTTTGTTGACCGATCTGTTTCATCCCGCCTAAATAATTAAAAGTTTAAAAAATTTGATTTAATTTTTGAATAATTTTTTTTTTTTTTTGACCGATCTTATCATCACGCATTAAAAAATGTTTTCCATCCAACAAAACACATCAATTTAAGAACAAATATGAGTTTAATTGAAAAATATTTCAAAAATATGATTAATTTTGGAATTTTTTTTATCGATCTTATCATCACGTATGAAAAAGATTTCCTATCCAACAAAATACTTCAATTTAAACAATCTGATTTAATTTTGAAGAAATTTTTCTTGTTGAACGATCTTATCATGAGAAATAAATAATACGTAATAAGTAATTAAAAAAAATATTGATGGAAATAGAAAGAATTAATTGTCATTGAATTTTCTACCTACTAAATTTAGTAAATATGATGACTTATTAGTGATCAATTATTTTATTTTTCTAAGCACATCACAGTTAATTGTTATTTATTACGTCATATTAATTCGTATTAAAATAATAATTATCAATTATTAGTTCATCAATGAAAAATAAAAAATCTAAAGTATATTGGATAATTATTAGTTCATCAAAGTATATCCAATTACAGACCAATGAATTAATATGCGACTTTAAATTTATGTCTTATAAAGTTGATCTGAATAGGTTGCAGCTACCTCAAAGCTCACAGACCATCACACCGATTTTTCCCGGGCGAAAATGCCGATCTGCAATCCCTCGTCTTCCTCTTCGTCATCATCTTCCAGCTCTAGCTACACGAAAGCCGCGATCATTCACACCGTGGCGGTTGGGGCCGCCGCCGTGCTTGTGCTCGGTGCCCATGCCTACTTTTTCTATCGCCGATCCGCCAAGTTCCGGAGCCGAGTCATCGGAATTATACCCGCGCGGTATGCTTCCTCTCGCTTCCAGGGCAAGCCTCTAGTGCAAATCCTCGGCAAGCCCATGATCCAGGTCTAATTTTCAGCCTGCCCTTCTACTTTGTTGTATTTTTACTTTTCTTTTTAATTTTACTCTTTCGTGTCCATGAGAAGTTGCGACTGCCTTCTTGTAATTTTTGAACTCGTTGATGCTTTTTAACTGAGTAATTTGTTTATCTATGGGTTTGATTCGTACTTCGATTTTTGAACTGGTTGATGCTTTGAATTATGATCCAGAGAACATGGGAAAGAGCAAAAATGGCAGCAACGTTGGAACACGTTGGTATACCCTCGCGTCGACTGGCTTCTCTTTATCTGGACATTTAGAAACTTTATCCATTTTCATTCATTGTAGTTTTTGATAGTTTTGGATTGATAACTTGGCAATTTTATTAATACTCATGTAGTTGTGGCAACTGACGATGATAAGATTGCTGAGTGCTGTAGAGGATTCGGTGCTGATGTTGTAATGACATCCGAATCGTGTCAAAATGGTACCTGTCGATCTGTGCTTTAATGTTCTGCGAATCACATGATGTTCTGTAGTAGATTTTTGTTTAAGGTTCTTATTTGGAGCTGTTTATAGGCACCGAGCGGTGTAATGAAGCACTTCAGAAGCTTGGTAAGAAATATGATGTTGTTGTCAATATTCAGGGGGATGAGCCGCTTATAGATCCTGAAATCATCGATGGCATTGTCAAGGCCCTCCAGGTAAATTATTAACATTTTTTTTTCATTGAGGATCGACTTATTCAGATGGTTGGTTTGTTCATTGTTGTAACTTGTATGTTAGTTTCTGCTTTTCAGTCATTGATTTTGCTTCCATATTGCCCAGTGGATTCATTATGGTATCTTGGTCTTGAATTTGTTTGGTGTCTAATGACTTCAGGTGAATAGATCATGAGATTGTTGTGCAACATGGGATTCATCATGCTTTTAACGAACATTTCTCTTAGAAAAATTGCCCGTTTGTTGAGGATGATATCCCAATGTTAAAAGGTCAATCTAGAAATTATAGTAGTTTTCATCTAATTATGTAATATGAAAATGTAAAGAACACGTAGTATCCGCATATTTGACACTGGAGGTGTTGTAATGGATGTATTAGAAATTAGCGTTTATAATGTATTTTGTTTTGTTTGGTGGAGCTATAACTGTTAACATTTGTATGTATTCTATCTGTAAACTACCATATACATGTGAATAGACCAGATCCTGACTTTAAGTTTAACATGCGGAACATTTATCTAACACTTAACTGAATACTTTTGCTTCCCAACAGGCGTACTCTTCATTTCTGTTTTTGTTATGAGCATTTAGGAACCACATCTAACTACCTTATATATTAGTTCGGAAATAGTTTTCGATTTCGGAAAAATTATTTGTGCTCGACTCGAAAATACTAACATCAAAACTGTGAATCGTGCAGGCCTCTCCAGATGCAGTGTTTAGCACAGCAGTTACTTCTCTAAAACCGGAAGATGCTTTCGATCCAAATCGTGTCAAATGTGTGGTGGATAACCGTGGCTATGCGATTTATTTTTCGAGAGGACTTATACCATTTAACAAGTTAGTTATCCTACATTAACATCCCATTTGCTGTACTGTGTATGTATCTAACAAGGGACCTTCTTGCAAGGCAAGACTTAATGAACTTCAAAGTATGCAGGTCTGGTAATGTGAACCCTCAATTTCCATATTTACTTCATCTGGGAATTCAGGTACTAAACCACATAATTGCAGTGTTTTAACGTGCTCCTCGCAATTGGTCTGCGAAGTGGATTCTAATTGACGAAGTTCGTGTGTTTGTTTGACAGAGCTTTGACACGAAGTTTCTCAAGATATACCCCGAGCTTCCACCAACTCCACTACAGCTAGAAGAAGATTTGGAACAGCTGAAGGTCCTTGAAAATGGATACAAAATGAAGGTGCGTATATAAATTTCTGGCCGTGTTCATTAAATGACCTTGATGCTTATTACAGTTATTTTAATTAAAAAAAAAAGGTTTTGATTTAGGATAAATTGCAGAAAGAAACAAAACACCTATAAAAACTTGCGTAATCGCCAGAACCCGAGCTATCTTTCGGAAATGCAAAGTTCAATAAGGGTTTATTTTGTAATTTTTGTTGGGTCAAATTATGTGTAAATTTTCGGGAAGCCCTTGATCATAAGTGTTGAACAAGAAGTATGTCGAGCTTTCTCAACATTACAAGGGCTTCCCGAAAATTTACACATACTGTCACGAAGGGAATAAATAAACCAATCAGTTCATTCCACTACAGGTTATAAAAGTCGATCATGAGGCCCACGGTGTTGATGTTCCAGAAGACGTAGATAAAATCGAGCAGTACATGCGTGAAAGAAACCTGCATTAGTGCCACAATTTCTTGTGGCCCATACAATAGGATTCTGTTCAAATGTTTTAGTTCAAATACAAACTCTGGTTCATTTTAAGTTATGTACATTTTGCCTGTAATTTATTGCTATATGAGTGTAACACCAGTCTGTTTGTTCCAACTTCTAAGACAGTACTTAAAAAAGGTTAGATAGGTCAAATCCTATCATACATTTTGAATAAAAATGTATATTTATAGACTAAATGTTTTGTATTTTTTTTCTAAATTATGTTTATTGTATGTAAAATAATGTATATTCAATAAAAAATGTAAATTATTATCTAACAATTTATTTTAAAAGGAATTGTGTGGAATGAAGACAAAGGCATGATTGGTTTTCTGATCAAAGCCCAGTAAAGATTATTATTAGGTGCGAATTTTGCGTGTAAAAATGGAGAAAAAACATATTGCGTCAATCCACATTTCCCGAATTTGATATCTCCTCTGCAAATTTCATTTAAAAATCCGTACACTTTTTTTGTTTTTTTTTTTTTGCAATGTTCTTTAGGAGTTAGGTAGATAGGGACCATAAATAAATATTGTTAATTCATGAATACTAAAAAATAAATAAAAAAATTGCTGATTGGAACTTGGGAATTTGAAAATCACAATTACCGGAGGAAGGGCACTAAAAACCAATATGAAAGGCCTTTATCCGGCGTGTTCCACTTTATAATAATCACATCCTTTCATTCTACATTAATATTTGAAAATGGTCTATGATACAATTTATATTTTGAATCTTACACAATGATAACAAAACAACTTTTTTTTTTTCTCTTATTATTGTATATCACACGTATATGGCTATGATGTTCCTACAATGTAATTAGAGAGAGATAAAAAAAAGTTGAGATTTGAAATTGGGTTCGGCTCGATTTGTCTAGTTAATGAGAGAAGAGGAGTTTTTACGTGATTTTTTCAAAATTTTATCATAGACTAACTTGTGTAGACTTGAGTTGAATTTGAGCTCGTTTATAGTATCGGCTCGAGCCCTCAACTCGACTCGTTGACACCTCTAAATACTTGAGTTGAATTCGAGCTCGTTTTTAAACCAAATGCAATTAAGAACATTAACCTTGTAAAAGAATCAGCACAAGAAAGGAAATTAGACAAGGGAAAAGGCAGGCATTGAAAATTAAAACTTTGAGTAATAAATCACTAAATTGTAAATTCTAATAGTCATTTCATTACTCGTCCACATACACACGAAGGGGCAATTTGAAAAGAAGCTCTCAAAATTTCTAATAAGTCTTCAATGTTTTGGTGATGGGTGAGTGATGACATGAACCTGAGTCTTGAAAAGCAGGAAAAAAAGCGAGTCAACCGAGAAATACACGAACCCACCGGGCGAGTGAGTCACGAACGACCCAAAACTCTTCCCGGCCACGCAGTGCCAAGCAGGCCCGTACACCGAGTCAAATTCCTGTCCACCCAATCAACTCAATTAACAAAAGCTATTTCTTTTTTTTTTCTTTTTTTTTTTTATCACAAGTAATAATAAGATTGTCTAAAATTGTTAAACGAAAAGAGCCGCTCATGAGATCAGCCGAGCTCGGCTCTCAAGCGAGCCAAACTCGTTTAAATTTTAGTTAACAAGCCCGACTCCACTTGGCTCCGATTTTTTTTATTATGTACAATTTTATATAGTTGGGCTCGTTAATATTTTTCACCTTTGGATCACAGGTGAAATTTATAGTATCAACACATATTAAAATGATATTATATTGAAAAGTACCTTTTTGAGTGAGCGCGCGAGGAAGGTGGGGTTGGGCCGGTGGCCGGCGGCGGGGCAGTCGAGGAGGGCCCGGGCGTGACGGAGGGCGCGCTCCTGCATGGCAGCGGGCATGTTGGCGGCCCTCAGCCGAGCGCGGAGGCCGACAGCAAGGGCAGCCAGCCTCACCTCCTCCTTCTGCCGGAGGAGCCTCGGCGCCGCCGCCAGGGAGTTCGGCCCTATCGGCCGCTTGCTTTCCGGGTCGTGATTTCGCGCGATCTCTGCCATATGAACCGTGCGGAGGTCGACGTCGTTGGGAAAGAGAGAAGAAAAGGTTTTGACTTGTGTGTGAAAAATAAGAATGTTCAAAGGGAAGCCAAATTTATGTTTGAAATTTTTAGTACTCGTTTTTCGTATGTGTGTGTTTTTGTGTGTGTGTGTGTGAGAGAGAGAGAGAGAGAGAGAGAGAGAGAGAGAGAGAGAGAGAGACGTGGAGTGGTTGGACACTTGGAAAAGAAAAAAGGCAACTGTACTTTTGAACATTGACTGACAAATATTTCCTCCAATAGCCAAAAGATTATTACACAAACAAAGAAAAAAAATATATACCTTATGAGAAAATTATAATAAAATTAGGACATTGTTCTCGAGGAGGATTCTCTATCAATAATAAGTGACTACACCACGATATTATTGGGGTCTGTATCCCCACACGTACCAATTCGAGAGTCCAACTTTGTTGCAGATTGCATTGCGAAAGTCGCTACAAGGAGTCTGGAGGGATTCCAATCTTTCGAAATCGCACAAGATGAGATTCGAGAATAGTTACACCACGATATTGTTGGGGTCTCGTACCCTCGACCGTACAGATTTCCGTTACTTAGGCATTAGCCTCTCATTTTGTACCAAAAAAAAAATGGGGGTGTCTATATGTACACCCCCTTGTGTGTAAAAAAGGGGTGTACATATAGCATTGCCCTTTGTGTAATTTATTAAAAATGGGTGTACATATAGCATTGCCCAAAAAAATAAGTGACTGTTTTTATAGTGTGGGACCTATTGATCAATATCAATTTAATCACAATTTTTTATTTCGTTTTAAATATATTTATTTGTTTTTAAGCAGATTAAGGTACAATTTTAATTTTTCTTCTTGTAACTTTAGGTAGGGACACAGGTTCAAATGTCTGCTGATTGATGCCTCTGTTAATATTATTTTAATATGATTTTACTTGTAAATAAAAAAATAATTTTATATTTATCTATTACATAATATATTAAATAGAGTTTTGATGGTCACGTGTGAGTGAACTTCTTCTAGCTTTACATTTCATGGTATGTGCTTTAATTGCAGAAAAAAAAAGTGCATTAAATTGTCGAAATTAAAAATTTATGCTTACATTGTAATTGAAGTAAAAATTATGATTTATTTTACAAGTAAGCCTTTAAAATTCTCAATTTAATTAGGAATAAGTTAATAAATTTTGAGATATAAAGGAATTAAACTTGAGGAATTTACATCCCATACTATCTTATTTAATTTATATAACACTTTTGTTACCCTTTTATTTTTATTTATAAAATTGCCTAAAGATCTACAAAATATTGCAAATATACTTGATATGGTGAGATTTACTTACCAAATAAATCGGATGACTTAATTATCTCTCACCCTCAAAAAATGCGTTCATCATCTCTCTTGCTCTCCTTCTCTTCCTTCTCTCTTCTTCAAAAGCACCAGAGACAACGCCCGTGCCCCTCCCTCTCTCCTCCGGCGACCGAACAAGAAAACTCATCGGAATCCTAATTTGAACCCTAAACTACCCAGTTGGAATCACCCGTCGAGGTGAGAACAAAAGAGCAATTGTAGTGTTTGCATAGAGTAAGTAGTTACAATAAAAAAAATTGTTTCAGATTTTTTTTTTCTCATTATTTTTATCATTTTGCATGAAATTATCTTGATGTTTGGGTGGTTTGCAGGTACCATTTGTACATGGACGAGGATATCTTGGGCACTTTGCACGATTGATTGATCTGTCAGTTGAACTTATTATGATGTTAGAACTGTGGATTGATGCTTGTTGGGTTAATGAAATTTTGATTTGATCTGTTGTGGATCAATTTGAGATTTCAAGTATGGTTTGATATTGCAAAATTTTGTCATGATTCTACTACATCTCATTTAGGGGCGTGAGGAATTATGGACTGGAAGACATTTATTTGGGAGGCAAATATTTGCACAACAGAGCAAATGAAACTATGGTAGCACGAAATTAAACTATTTTTTTTTTGTTTTTTTTTAATTAGTATCTTTGCCTGGGTTTAGTAAATGTCCATAAATTGTTTTCTTTCACCCTGTAATTGGAACTTTGCAGTTTTGTATGGTTTATTTTTAGTATATTTTCGGTATATCTTTTATCCCCTCATATTGTTATCGTGTTTGTATCGTTTCCCCCTGTTATATATATGGTTTATATTATGTATATCTTCGCTATATGTATAGTTTATATTTAGTAAAATCATGGAAAACATATACAATACATATACCATCATTACGGTTTGTATTGTAAGTATATATACCGACATTATATTTTATATATTCATTATATATACCATGATTATGCTTTATATTTACTATAATCATTGAAATATATACAACACATACACCAATATTTTTTGATGGTATATTTTATGTATATATATTAAACATATACTGAATATATACTGGTATAAACGCTTTATATACTCACCCTGGACACCTGTATGAATTACAATACATGTTTTTTTTTTTCTTTTTTGTATTTGTAATGGAATATACACGACAATTAAGGGTGGAGCGTTTTATTTGTATGGTTATTCATGGTTTATAGTTAGTATATTTTCAGTATATTTTCGGTATATTCTCAAAAGTGCAATATTTAAAAAAAAAAACGATATATATATATATATCATTAAAAAACGATTAAAATAAACTATATATATACCATTAAAAAATTGTATATATACCCTTAAAAATCTGGAGAACCCATTTAATGAATTATCAAAGATAAAAAAAATATAAAATAAAAAAATGAATCCATTTTTTTAGGTTGAAATGGATATAGTAACTACCTTTTTAGGCATTAATGTAGTCAAATATGGTCTTAAACAACAGAAATCAAGGGATTGAGGTTGTAATGGATATGGTAACTTCTTTTAGGCATTGATGTAATTAAATGTGGTCTTTTAAGTAAAGACATAATTAATTATATTTGTATAATAGAGTTGTAAATATTTATAAATCAAGTAGGAGATATGAAAATTTCCCATTAAACTTTGAGGCTGGCAACATGAGACTGACCTGTCTTAAGTCTTAACACTTACATATGGGCTTCACCCAAATGTTCAATCAAGTAACAAACAGGCTTAAACTCACAGATTGACAATTTATCGAGGCTGGGCAGGAAACTACGGGCCTAAGCCCAATTTCCAGTCCAAAGGCCCATACATCAGCTCCACGTGAGGGGCACGTGACTCGGGCAACAGTCTCTCTCTCATCCAATCGGTAGAGAACATCCTCTAAAACCAAAACCAGACAAACTCAACTCCACCACTCTTTTTCTTCTACTAATCAACACCATTTACGGATTTAATTATCTGCGCATCAGTTTCGCAATCACACACGCGCGCGCGTACTGTACTCTCTCTACGCCGGCTCGTTGATATGTCCGCCATGGCAGCTGTTTTGCAAACGCTGGTCGTCCCACGCGCCTCCGCTGTTCCGTCGGCGTCCCTGGCTCCGGCGGACGGATCCTCCGTTTCTATCCGTGGCTCCCTCGGGTTCTCGGGTTTCAGAGGGGTTAAGGTCCTGACAGCGCGGTCAACGGCTCCGGTGGGGTCGAGATCGAAGCTCGGCCGCTTTGGTGGACGAATTGTCTGTGAGGCACAGGAAGCAGCTCTCGAAGGTAATTTTATCGGTGTCTGGTTGTTTTCTGACGAAACAAGTGTTCTTTTTTTTTTTTTTTCGTTTTTGATGATTGAGCTTTTGTGTTGGAACCATTTTTCAGTGTGTTGTGTGGGATTGAGATGTGATTGGGAGATTGCTAGAACTATGAGAATGCATAGAGTAGAGAAGAGAAAAAAATATCTGTTTTTCATTGATCCTAATAGTGAGATTACATCCAATATATAGAGGTTGCACATCCAAAATTAAACCAAATCAAATCAAATAAAATCAAATCAAATATATAACTACCAAAATTAGCTTAATAGAGATGGATGGATCTCGTGTTTTGGTTAGATTACATTGTAATATGAACTCATAATCCATGGGAAAGACAATGAAAATAGCTGTTATCATGTTTAATTTGTGTTAGTATCTACGGGGTTATAAGGTCAATTACTATGGAAAATTCAGTCCTGGGGTTTTAACTGTTGTATCACACACACTCATACACACCCACATGGTTGTTTGTGATTCAACGGTTAAAAACCCGGCGAGGGCATGTCGGCACGAATTTAGCCTATTTTATGGTGTAGGATGTTTTCAAATTTGTTGGCAATTTTAACTTCAAAGAGTTGATTAGGCTAATTATATACTGGTTCAAAAGTCCTAAACCCCAGTGACTGAGTCGATACTCTACCATTACCTCGACTAATTTTATGGCTATGGCTTCACCTTTGTGTTTGAAGTAATGGGATTTTGAGCGAGTTGATTTGTATGTATTTCCTGTAATGTATATAAAGGAAAAAGTTGAGATGCTACAATCACTTGAGCCATGTAAGTGGTCACTTTTGACATAGTCTGTTCAGTGCGAATCTCATTTATTTCTTTTATGAAATCAATCTCATATGAAGCAATAACTTTATTGGAATATCCTATTACAAAAAACTATGTTTGAGAATTGGGATGCTGCTTTTGGCATGCCTATTGAATCAGTGTTAGTCGCATTTATTTCTTTTATGCAAATATACATCCATCAGTGAACAATATTTGTTATCACAAGGTGAAGCTATTTTGTAAGAAACTATCATTGTTGGAATCTTCGACCAGTCAGCTTGTGTCCTTCAAGATGCCACTTTATTCACGTTGTTTGAACGACAATTCAGAACACATGGTTTGGTATTTGCTTTTAACTTCACTTTGTCGATGCACTTAATGTCATGGTTTTAAATCGCATACATCAAATTCATTGAGGGCTGGTAGACACAATTTAGTCTATTACTATGCCGTGGGATGTTCTCATATTAGTTGGCATATTTAATTTCAAGAACTTGATTAAGCTATTGATGCACTGGTTCCAAAGTCCTAAAATCACACTGACCGAGTCGATACTGTATAATTACCTTGACCAATTTTATTGCTATGGCTTCATTTATATTTTTAATGGAAATAGACATCCATCAGTGAACAATATTCCTTATCACATGGTGAAGCAATTTTGTGAAGAAATATCTTTGTTGGAATCTTCGACCGGTTACCTTGTGTTCTTCGAGATTCCCACTTTACTCACACTGTTTGAATGACAAATTCAGAAACATAGTTCAGCATTTGCTTTAGCTTCACTCTGTCGATGCACTTAATGTCATGGATTTGAAATCCCTTGCATCAAATTCATTGAAGTTGTTTAGATTTATATATAGATTGATAGATTCCATTGCTATTGTAATTATTTTGGAAGATTTTAAAATCCATCTTCTGATCAGTTATTTTAAATTCCTTCCTGCAAATCCTTCTCCCAATATCCATGTTTTGTAATCCAAAAGCCACGTTTCCCTGAGAAGGCCTTGAACTCTTATGTGGTCAGATAGTCCTTACCTTACTGTTATGTGCTATTGTTCTTAATTTTCTTGCCAGGTGCAGCTTGTTATGAACGTAAATATGCATAAGATGTTGAATACTTTTCTTTCTATCTAAATGATGATTCTCCGAAAGCAGTTTGCGCTTTTTCAAACTTCCATTAGTTGATTTTTAGCAATTCAAAACATTCTTGCAAAAACACTATTATGATTCTAAATTGACCGGTTCACATTATTTGATTGGAAAATCCAGTGCCTGCCGTTACTGATGCCAACTGGCAGTCCAACGTGCTTCAGTCCGATTTGCCCGTTTTGGTCGAATTCTGGGCTCCTTGGTGTGGGCCATGCCGCATGATCCACCCGGTGGTCGATAAACTGGCCAAACAATATGCAGGGAAACTGAAATGCTACAAAGTCAACACAGACGAGAGCCCCTCGGTTGCTACTCAGTACGGGATTCGGAGCATCCCTACCGTCATAATATTCAAAAACGGAGAGAAGAAAGAAGCAGTCATTGGTGCAGTCCCCGAGACAACATTGATAACCTGCATCGAAAAATTCTTATGAAAAATAAGAAAAGGTGAGTGTATAAACTTATGTTTTCTGGGGAATCAAACTGTATCTTGTTGCTTTTACCTTTTGCCTTTTACCTTTTAGCTCTTGACATGTGCGGAATGTTTCGAGTAAAACTTGTGAACCTCATGTATAGTTTGAAGTGCTGTGCTCTAATGTTCTATCCAGATTCTTGCTAGTCATTAAGTTATTTCCACTTCACTTTAGGATACGCGTAATCTTTGTTTACCGAGGTTTGTACTTTGTAGTATCGATAACAAAACCTTGCTTAATTTTGAAAATCAGAAAACCCACCCTTTAGCTTATGTTTGTTTATATGTCTGCACCAACAATTAATTTGACTTGGCTGATTCATCAAGTATAGCACATATGGGCCTCTCTACTTTTTTCAAGATATTACAGATAGCCCCCATTTTTTGGATATCCCTTTGTATCATTTGTGAAAAGTTGTTATTCGTAATACTTGTCAGCACCTTATGGTTTTTGTATTTTTCAGAGTTATTCTTTTTGTAAATATTTTGAACCTCAAGGGGTGCGTTTGAATTTGTACACATTATTTGTCTCTTTATTTATTGATCTAATTAGTGTTGTTTCTTCAGCAATTGGTACTAGTGAGACCTTTCTTTTTTCACCCCACTATGAAAATATATTAAGTTTTTCACACCGCCGTTTGGTAATTTAACTTTTTCACTCCAGAAAGTGTCAAGGCACAATGACATTGTGCGATTAATATGAGACAATTGTGCGATGAATATGCGACAGAACGAGGTCCATTCGCACAACTCTTCGTATTTTTTGGATTGACAAAGTTAAAGTTTGAAGACATTGTGCGATAAATATGCGATAACTATGCAATTGATAAATTGATATATGATAGTTATGTGGTCCATTCTTATAACTTTTGCACACCATAAAAAGTTAACTATCAACCGGTGATGTGAAAAATTTAATACAGAAAAAGATGTTTTTCCATCGGTAAATATACCCTTTTCTCCCACTTATTACTGCGAATTTGACAGCAAACCAAAACGCGGTGCTTCTTGTTTTAGGCTTTAGCCACAAAATTTTTCTAAGGTAATAAATGTACTACCTTTGAAATAACATGCATGTTTTGTTGTTGTTATTTTTTATTTATTTATTTTTTAATATATTAAATAACATGCATGTTGGAATACCATATGGTTTACTTGATAAGCATAAGTGTGTGTTGGGCTGGCTTGGGTTGAATGAACGAATATAGAGGTGGCAAGGGTCGACTCCGCCTGCCGAACCACCCCAGAACTGCCCCGATCGTACGGGTCTTGAAACTGGACCCGCGATAAAACCAGGCTGGTTCGGGGTCATGGTTTTTCTTTTTTTGACCCGTCAGTTCCAGGTTGTAGTTATTTTTTTTTTTCTTAAAAAAAAATTCAGGTGAACCGGCCCTTAGATATAGCAGCTTTGGAGGTCCGGCGACCTGCTGGGCCGGGCCGGGTTGTGAACCGGCCCGCCATTCGGCCACCCCTATGAATACCTTTCCTATCGATGGTGTTAGGTTTATTCATAAATATTGAAGTCATTTATGTGTACCGATGGTTTTGTAGTATGGCAGCACATCATCATTCCAAACCGTTCAGACAATTCATATTTTCGCAACAACATTTGTGGTTAACAAATGACATTTCATTAGTGTAATCATATAGATATTTATAGAAAATAGTTAAATCTGACTAACAATAACAAATGACCTTATTGATATAGTCAAGCTATCGGATCACGCACACATAATACTTTGCAAGTGTATATTGATATACTATTAAAAAAAAATCAATGTTGTCACTTCCCACATAAGTAGAATCGAAATTTCACATACTCTATAGATGTACATTGACCTGACATTATAAAACTCAATGTATAAATAGGACTCACCCAAAATTAATTTGTATGGAGTCCTATAGAGAAGCATGAGAGATTCTACAGTCCCGTTACGGAACAATTCGTTGGGATTTGTAACCGTTAGATTAATTATCCACGACGCTTACATGATGATCTAACGATTACAATTCCGACAAAAATAGTTCCGTAACGGAACTGTAGCATTTCCCATAGTCATAATCCTCAACTCGGCAACTTGTTTGAACAGTCGTGAAAACGATAAAAGACATTCTTTACTTGATCTTTATCCAATCCTATCTAATACAAACATGCTTCTTGGGTGCGCACTATATATATTCGAAAGAATTTACAGACAAGATATAATGGAAAGCAAATCTTGTCAAGTATTTCTAGAGACAAATTTCAATGGTTTTAATTCAAGTTTCAATCGTTTTAATTCAATGGTTAATGCAATCATAACTAAATTATTGGTATATTGAAAAGCAAGAAAAAAATTGGATAAACAAAAGCTCAGTTAATTTAAACTACAAATTAACTAATAAATTTCTTGATATATTTATATTTTTCTTTTATTAATTAATAAAAGTATTGTTTTCCAATCTTTTTTTTAAGAGGATCAATAGTGGTTCTCCACTTACCCCTGAATGACTCGAACTCGTGACCTCTTTGGTCTCAAGTGAGGGGTGCTACCACTTAGCTACGCCCTTCTTGTCATAATATATATATATATATATATATCCTTTTGTTTACGTGTTGTTGACACATATATATCTGAAGTGATTTACAAGTAATTAGATGGATAATTAACTGTTGATGGGGTCTTAAATTTCACAATCAATCTATTCTTTGTTGGACACCACTCAACTTAATGTTAACGATAAGAATTATACTACATCATATTCCCTCCAATAAAATATTGTTTTTTTTTTTTTTTTTTAATTAAGTTGACACAAAGACAAATGGCCACCACATATATAATTATTTGACTTGTTAGATTATGTTAATTGATACCCTAAAGTAAATAAATATTGCATAAACGATAAACACGAACTCCATTAATTAATTGTTTGAATTACTTCTACATTAAGATTATATAAGTAATAATGATGATTAAGCAAATTAAAATTAATTAAAACAATATAAAATGTACGTATAGTTACAATATATTTTGTTAATAAAATGTGTATATATCTATAAGTATTTTGTTGATAAAATTATGATATTTTTGTATAAATTATGTAAATTAATTTATTAAAAAAAAAAAGTAACTAAAAATGCTTTTTACACAAATATGTATATTCTCACTCGAAAATGCAACATACTAAAAAATATGACATTGGATAATATAAGTATGCACTTTTGTTGACAGACGATGTATAACATATATTAAACATAAATATATCAATTGAAAAATAATTTTATTTTTCTAATGAATTTTAATAAATATTATTATTTATTATTATTATAATGATAAATATAATATATTTATTTCATATATACAATATGGATGTCAAATCTAAGATCATCAAAAGATGATTAATTTGATATATTATATATGTAAAACCGATAATAAATACAAAAGTTATACAAAGAAATAAAGGGTTATATTAGTACAAATGATATTAAAATACCTAAGTTAGCTAAATAATATTTATGGAATGTCCAAACTTAAATTATTAATTATTAATATATCAATATTATTTGTCCAAACCTAATTACGAAGCATGGTTCTTTGCCAAGTAGGATTCCGAAGCACCAGAAGCAGCCACGTAGGCTCAGCGCATTCGTGAATAATATAGGGAGGATTTGTGATTTACAAATAATTCAAATAATGTAACACTAAATTTTCACTCGGTCAATTTTTTTCAATTTTAACTCATTTTATCTAATAAATCAAAGTCTCCTAAACTTTTATATCTAATCTCACTTGGTTGATCAATAGTTTAATCAACTCAATCTCACTCCTTAATTAATCTATCATTAGTTTCCTTGCACAATATGCCCAACAAAATAAAATAAATGTATCAATAAATGACAAACAATAGGACCCACTGGTTGTTGATGGCTGTAGCCTGTAGGTGTCTTATTAAACAAAAGTCAACAACTTTACAGTTTACATTCAATTAATTCATATATTCTATTAAAAAAAAAAAAAAAACATTTGATGCTTGCATAGTTGTATGTAGGTACTAAAACAAATTCAACAATCCTTCAAATAAAAAAAAATAAAAAAAAAATAAATAAATCAATAATAAAACAAGTGAATCTATATATATATAATTACTAGCCAATAGCATTTAATAAAACCTAATTAAGTTTACCTATGTGGCAATTGAATATTTTTCCTGATGTAGGGGAAGCGTGAACGAACGGGAAGATAAAAGGAGATACTCTCTCCAGAAAACGGGATACTCTCCCAAAAGAAACACGATCAATTCATGTTCTCATTCATCAAATTCTGCTATCTCACACAGCATAAGAATTCTTTAAATAAACCTCACAAACTAAACCTAGCTTATTCTCTAAGCTACTACTAATTATTAAATAATAATAATAATAATAATAATACTTATATCTATTCTGCATCGTTCTCCCCCGGTTGAGCAGGATTCGCCCTCGAATCCGAGCCGTTCCCGTTGGAGAAGTGTTTCCCGCTTCGTCCTCGATCGAACACGAAACTTGAAGAACGCCCAACAACACCGAAGGGAAACATAAGCTTGGGCAAGGGTTGAATTGCTGCAAAAGCACATGCACAGGTCGCCAGACGCATAACCCACACATCCGAAAGAGCAACAAACATAACACCACGTTCGTCGCGTCCAAATCTAAAATTACGGCCAACATCCCCGTTGATGGGACATTTCGCGATACACAATTGAAAAACGGACGACAAGTTATTCAACCTCGTCGTCGGCTCCCAAAAACCATCGTTGGCCAAGATACGCCCTAAATCGGGTCCGACCGCTAGCCGCGTAATCGATAGTTCAACCTCCGCGTCCTTCAACGTTGGACCCATGTCGTCGCAAATACGCGACCCCGTCATCGGAGACTCCTCATCAAAAACGGGCGGACCGTCGTAAATGGGCCCGTCAATGTGATCCTCGTCGAAGTCAAGAATGTCAGCGCGAAATGGACTCACCAATTGACCAAATTCGCGACCAAAATTCTGATGCACAGGCCCAATTTCAGCAACTACTGGAAAGGCCCAAAAATTGTTGTTGGACTGCATCTCCTTAGGCCCAAAATTATTGAAGACATCGTCTTCTTCACATGCCCAAAAGCTGCGTACAGAGTCCCCATCATCTGCTCGCTGCTCTTCTGCGAATCTGGCGCCGGTGCCTCGCCGGTCGTGCCCAGGTCCATCGGGACATTCCTCAGCGGTGCGTCGGCCGTCCAATTCCCAATTCGCTCCAAG
>CACSLK010013932.1:934422-944489 GCA_902706635.1 Striga hermonthica | reverse complement strand
TTTGAAGGTTGATCTTGTGTATAGTAGATGGGAAATGGAAAGTTTTGAATTTGATGATGAGAAATATGGTATTTTCGTATTTTGTTCGTCGAGGGTTGCATTGACGAGGTGTGAAGGACATCTGTTTGTTGTTTGGTTCTGGATATAAAGCATTTGCTGTATATATTGTGAGAATTTTTGTACGATTCGCTTCTGATTTTAGGGTTGATTTTACATGGATTTGGTTCGTTATTTTGAATTTTTGAGGTGGGGTTTATGAGTTCCCCATTTTGTATATAAATGTTTAGGTGCTCTTTTCTGGAATTGTCAATCTTGTATATTCCTCCCTTTAGCTTGCTGAAAAGGTTTATCATATTTTTGCGATCGATTATAACAATTAATGGCAGTCCCAAGCTGCTTTATCCTTCTTCAAGGAAATCCTTCATTTGAGCCCAACTGGGCTGTTGTGGGTTTCTTGGTACCAATTTAGTTTCACCTGGCTCTCTTGGTCTGAACATAGAACAGATATTGGAATCATATGTTCGAAACATAGTTATCAGACATCATCATATGTGTCATCTATAGAAACTTTGTTGTTTCTCTGTGTTGAATATTTTAGTTGGGTGGGATTTTTCTTTTTCGTATGCATCCCGAATATTTGACTTTAGTCCCGGTTTTAGGTTGGAAAACACTCCGAAACTATGGAGAGCTGGCTGAGCAGTTTCATTTGAAGTTTTCATTCTCTCTGTCTTTCTTTCATTTTGAGTCAATTGTGGTGGCGGCGGCGGATTGGAACTTGGAAGAATGATTTAGTGATGAATTTTATGCCGTATTCGGCGATGTTTCCCTTTTTTACTTTTCTAACAGTGGATCTTACAAAAAGTCCGAATTCTACCCTTTTTTGTTTTCATGCTACAATATAGAGCACCAATCTTTCTTCCTTGAATTTGATTGAATTATGATTCTTATAATCGAAGGCTATTGTCTTGGTAAATATCATTCGTATGATGGTGTCATGTTTTTCACTATGGAATTATTGATCCCTCTGTTTCTTTGTTAAAGTGACCAGGTGCATATATTAGTTCATTAGAGCCGCCCACGATGATTAACCTTTCCTTTTCTTACGGAAACTGAATTTTTTCCCCACTATTAAATCACCCAGCTTTCCAGCCTGTGAAATTGACATTTTCCCTCTACTCAATGTATCATTGACCTGCAATAATTATCTGTTGACAAATCTCTAATATGATCTAACTTTACATCTAGCATTGTTTTATCAAACTTTCAATTGGTGTTTAGATACATGTTGATTATGTGATCTTTAAGATAATATTCTTTTTCTTGGCCACATTATCACCCTAATTCTTTTTGCTAAAACCTTTATAATATCCACACTTTCCATGCTTTGCATCATTATGTACATATTTAGTGTCTCCCAATGTGCATTTTCAACATAATATATCCCCTCTCTCTTTCATTGCGCTTTTACACTTTTCGTCTCGGTTTCTCTCTCCTCGTGCAGATATCATCATGGCTTTTCATCAAAACTTCAGTGGCCTTACCATGAATTATGGATCAGAGAGTAACAACATCCCACGTAAACAAATGCAGAATTCTAGCCCACAGCCGATCGACAATCCAAACGGGTGCTTCGACTGCAACATTTGTCTCGACTCATCTCACGACCCGGTTGTCACACTTTGCGGCCATCTCTACTGTTGGCCATGCATCTACAAATGGCTCCGAGTTCAAAATTCATCAATCGAGTCGAACGAGCTTCCTAAATGCCCCGTTTGTAAATCACACATCTCAACTTCCACTCTTGTCCCCTTATACGGCCGAGGTACATCCGAGCCCGAGACTAAAAAAACCAACCAGTTAGATTTGACCGTACCCGATCGACCCCAGGCCTTTGGGATGAATTCTGTGTTAGCTCCCACAAATCATCTGAACCATCAAAATCACCAAAACCCTTCTCAATCGCTTAACCGGGCTTACCAAGTGGGCCCATCATCTATGAGCTTCTACAGCCCGACTATCAATATGGTAGGCGAATTGGTGTTTGCTCGGATGTTCAGGAGCCCGGACACGAATCTGTTTGCTTATCCTTCGTACTCTAACTATGGACATTTTTCGGGGAATGGTAGCCCGAGGCTGAGGAGGCAAGAAATGCAGGTGGACAAGTCGCTTAATCGGGTCTCTATCTTTCTGTTCTGCTGCTTCATCTTGTGCCTGATCCTGTTTTAGGGTTGTGTGCTGCTGTTTGTCTGTTTGTATAGACACTGTATAGATTGTGAGACTGCTGAAAAGGGAGGTCTGAGTATAGACATATATACATATATGTGGTATAGTTTTGGCTTGAGTGATGCTACAAATACCTAATTCCATTATGGGATGAGGCTCATTATCCTGTTTATGGTAATCTTGTGCATGAAAGTTGCTACTCTATTGGGAACAATTTCAGGTCATCACTGTGAAAGTTAATTATACTCTGGTTTGTGCCTTTTTTAACTTATTTTGTTGGGGTTTTAACTTTGAAGTGTGTTATTATCTGTGTGCCCTTTGTGATTAAATTTGATGGTCAATGGGTCCAGGAAATTATCTACATCACTGTGTTGCTTTCTTTAGGCTGATCATAGTATAGACAACTATACTTTTTGAATGGAAAATGCGGCAAGTACATGATAAATGTACATAGAGGTGTACATAACACTCACATGGAGTAGAGTCCACTTTATTTTTTATTTTTGGTTGGTCTCACTCAATGTGAGCGACCTCTATGTACAATATTATGATCATTTTTAATATAAAATGTATACTTTTAACACTCACATGGAGTAGAAAAACATTAGTTATTTAGTTTTCATCCAACCAAAGAACATTATAATAACCGAAACCGAAGAAAACCGAAAACAACATTATAATAACCGCAGCGCACCACACAAAATTGCACGGTTTGACTCGATTTTCCGTCCACCTCTATTTTAGAAATTAGATTTCTAAACTATGTGAGTTGTGACTTTAATTTCTAATAGATTCAACAGAGATTAAAAAGAATAACTTCAGTCACTTAAAATAAAAATCATATTTATTATTATTAGTCTTCTAAAAGGCACGATCCAATTCCTAAATGTGTATACAGTATATATTATGGGGAGATTATACGGTCCCGTAACGGAATCATTCTGTCAAAATTTGTAACCAGATCAACTATCCACAACGATTACAAATCCTGACGGAATGATTTCATAACTGCATTTCTCTATATTATAATTATAGATTGTAGACTCTGAATAATTCACGAATGGATCACCGACAAATAATTCCCAAGCAGATAAAAATAAAAGTGACCCTCACATGCTCTTGCTAACTCATTGTCTCTTAAAAAAGTAGAATAATATATAATTTGTATAAAATATTATTATCATCACAATCTCTAAATTGATTCGAACGTACCATTTCCGTACTTACAGCAACGTGAAAAAACGGGTTTTTCTTACAACACAACCGGAAACCGTTTTATCTCAATTAAACACGATTTCTATATATATTCAGCAGACAACATTAATCACCGACATAAACGCGTACGTACTTTAGTACTATAGACTATAGTTGAGATCGAAATCATGCAGTCACAGAGTGGCTAGCTAGGGTTCTATAAATGTAAGCCCAAGCTTTACTTTTCTTTGCACCAATTAAGCTCATTATTAGATTTTCATCAATATAAGATAATTTTGTTATTAAGAATAGAGTGATGGTAACTATGGGTGTACGTATACAATTTTCTATTTGGAAAATTATTTCAATAATAATTTGTGTTGTTTTGAAGGGCATCAATGGGCAGGGTAGTCGGTGGATCAACGCTCGTGCGACTTATTATGGCGGGAATCAAAATCCGAGCACCCTTGGTAAGAACACATTAAGTTATGTGGTGAGACAGTCGTCTACCAGTTAGACGAGTCGATATGTCATAAGTTTTTAATAAAAATACATATTTATGCAATTATATTATTTTTTAAAATAATTGACTACTAATTATATCTGGTTCCAACTTAAATATAATTCAGCCAACTATCATCGATATTATTAATTAATTAGTTAATTAATATCAATCAATCATCTTTACCCAAAACTTTCACTCAATCCTACACTAGTCACTCAATTTTATTAAAAATTAACTCAAGTTAACCATTAAATCTAATCAAGCCCTATTTTATTTATATCCAATCACCCAAAAATAACTCTCAAGTCAAAAACAACATACAATATTGTTACCAACATAACCCTATTATTTTTATTTTATTTTTATTTTTATTTTTTAATACAGGGGGAGCTTGTGGTTACGAAAACAGCTACCACGCCGGATTTGGAGTCCACACGACGGCCCTAAGTGCCGCCCTTTTTAGAGGCGGCGAGGCTTGTGGGGCCTGCTATCAAGTGGTGTGCAACCGGAGGCTCGACCGGCGGTGGTGCCTCCGACAGGGCACCGTCACGGTCACCGCCACCAACTTTTGCCCGTCTAACCACCAAGGCGGGTGGTGCGACCCGCCCCGCCACCACTTTGACATGTCAGCTCCGGCGTTCTTCCGCATCGCGAGAAGAGGAAATGAAGGCATTGTACCTGTACTGTATAGGAGGTGATGATGATCTTGAAGGCTCAAAATTATATAATAATAATAATAATAATTATTATTATTATTATTTTATTATTATTATTATTATTATTATTATTATTATTACTTCTTTTTAGTTAATTTAGCAGTGACTTGATTTTATAGACAAGTAATAAATGCAAAGATGAAATATAATCGTTTTTTATGTAAGTATGAAATAATAGTAATTTTGACATAATGTCTATAAATAGTTTGTGATAGTAAGGGTAATTGCAACATGGCACATGACAAAATAGTGATAATTTCATATTTTCACAAAAAGTGACTATTTTATCTTTTACAAAATTATAAGGCTATTTACTAATATTATCACTTAATTTAATGTTCTTAAGAAATATAAATATTTAACATGTTCTACCACATTAGTCTCTGTGGCTATGCTTCCCAAAGAAAGAACAAAGTATATTCTTCGCTCATCAGTATCAAGATTTTGTGTCTTGTAATTGACAGAATAATTCTCCCGTTATCTGTAGTTTCGTATATTATTAATTACAATTAATATCTCAATAAAAAAAAATAGTTGAATTTTAACAAATAATAATAATAATAATAATTTTTATATTTTGAATGATTGGATTAACAGAGTGCCATGCAAAAGAAGAGGTGGGATCCGATTCACATTAAAGGGTCAACCCAACTTCAACATGATCATGATAACCAACGTGGGCGGAAGTGGTGACGTCAGGACTGCTTGGATCCGGGGCTCCAGATCCAGAAACTGGAGCCCCATGCTCCGAAACTGGGGCGCCAACTGGCAGACCCGGTCCGACTTCCATGGCCAAACGCTGTCGTTTCGAATCACTTTGGTCGACGGCAACACGCGCGAATTCCTCAACGCAGTTCCATCTTCATGGAAGTTCGGGCAGACTTTCGCTTCCCGAAATCAGTTCTACTAATTCATTATTTACAGATTAATCCTAATTTGTTTTTATAATTTCCACGAACTAAGCACGTTTTTGGAGATTAGTTCAGGGATGAATGTTTTTTATTTGAATTTCGATGTCGGATTATATAATTTCTTTATTAAATGCTAGAAATAAATGTAAGTGGAAAGCGCCAAGATAATTTGCATTTAACTGAGAGCTGTTCAAAGATATTATTGTCCATCAATATTTAGCAGACCTATAATACAGTAAAAAGTATTTGCAGTAAAAAGTATGTGTCCCCAGATGTCGCGCCAGACGAGCATTGTGATCCACTTGTCAAGCTTGTATTCGCTGAAATCATCTTCGTCCGAGAAGCTCGCTGTTCCCAGAGCAGTGGTCCCGACTTTAAGCCTAATGGTTGTATGCAAGTAAACAAAAAATTTATCATGCAAGATAAAATTGCAACACAACTACAGATTTTAACAAAATATTGTTTGATAATATATCGATCCAAATGCTGCTAGTGATGGCATAATCGAAGCATATACCACCAGATTATTTATTTTGTACAGAAAGGTGAATGATGATGTAAGGAGCATAATCGAATGCAGAGAACAAATGGGACGATCTTCAAAGATTATTGTGATGTTTGATCGCATGCAAATATATCATACGATATTGTACTCTTGACATGTAAATCAAGATTATACTGTGAAGAAGGATGTAAAGTCATTGATTGTTGCGAAAAAGAACCTCATGGATGATAATGATAATAATAACTTTATGGGTACCAGCACCATCGAGTAATTTCACTATAACAAAATTATCAGCACCAATTTTAGGTTTCACAAAAAAATATCTGATATTCTAATAGATTTTACTTTGATCAGGAAGCAATTCCATCAACTAAAATACACAACCAGGCGCCAAAGTTCAAACAAATACCTTCACCTTCAAGGCTAAACGGGGAAATTTGTCCCACATAAAACCCCATCTTCTAGCTAGAATGCTGTTTTTCCTAACACACAGGGCAGTAGGCATAAGTTAGTGAGACAAAATGATAAGCTAACTAACACTATATTAAATGAAAAAAATAAAAAAATAAATTGAAAAATTATAAACATTGAACTGAAAAGAAGCATCAGCCCACCTGCAAGAGTGAACAATCCCCAATACATAATCAATTAGTAGATTCTCGACGAAATCATTGTCTTCTCGATCGAACAAGATTTTGTTTCGGGAATGATATCATTACATGGACAAATATATATCCATACTCCCAAGGACTTGACTATTTAAGAAAGCCAAAAAGTCTTTTCTTTTTAGGCTTTAGTTATTCTCTTCAACTGTTGACCCTTTTCATCCACAATAAAACCAAACATAATCCCACGTGAACACGAGCTTGAATTATACAAATTCAAGTGCATTAGATTTTGTTTCGGGAGTTGTGCTAATGGATGGGAAACGTATATCCATCCTCTTAAGGACTCGAGCATTTCCCAAAATAAACCGTGCGGCTTCCAATTCTTCATCCTCCCACACAAACTGTTTGAATATTACAGTTTTGAGGGAATAAAGAAGTCAAAAACCCTGTAAAATGACAGAAATAACAAAAATAAAAAAAATAAAAAATAAGCAACTTAAACAGAACAACTGAAATATAAGTTCCTTTTTTTCGACAAAGAGATAGAGAGAAATGCAAACGGATCTATGCATAGTAATATCGTTAGAAACCCCGTAAAATAGATTCATTGGAAACATTCCGCCAGGTGGCCATTAATTCGCGACGACAGGGGTCGTGGCTATTAACGATCCAAAAATATTTTAATTTAGGAGTTATGCCATAATCGACGCAACTACCTAGAGATTAATCAGTTTATACATAAAAGGTAAATTATTTAGTTTGGGCACTTCATTATCTACCTTCAGAGCTTATTGTGATTATTGAGATACATTTGGGGTATTATTTTTCAAGACAATGTAAATTGTGATTGGAAACCAAAAATTTAAAGAAATGGATTAGTTGGGTGACGCTTTACAGGGAATTATCGCAAGGTTCCATGAATTCAAGCTTCTTGGCCGGAGGGAATTTGAGGTGAAAGGTTTAGGGCAAACCGAACATCCTCAACTTCCCTTGGGCTCATTATAACCGAGTTGGGTATTACTTCAGCTTCACACAGGTCACCTGAGGTCACGAAAAAATAAGTGATTATTAACCCTCCACAATTATGATTGGGAAATGACAAATTACACTTTATCAAAGTCTACCGTCACCAACCTGGGACATGGGAGAATCCCGATCTTCTAGCTGGAATGATGGTTGAAAACGTGTCGGATGACGTCGTCCGGCGAGTCCCCGAGCCTCCATCTCTAATTTTCCGGTGCTTTCGACTGGCAATCCCTATAGAGTTTCTGTTGGGCATTTTCACAAACAGTTGGTCGGCCAAACAATAGAAAAAAAGAAGAAGAACTGTAAACTCTCGTATCAATTATCATCTTCGCAGGTTGTGTTGAGAGAGTACGATGATGGGCTCAATTTATAATGGCAGAAACTGAATTCGATTGAGAATTGTGGTAATAATCAAGAAAATACGTTGTCAATTTGGTTCATAATCAGAGGTGGGATAGTGAATACAGTACAGCTAATATCTTACTCTAAATGAAATTTTTTACTAAATAAGACACGAATATTCTAATAAAATGCCTTCAAATTTCAGCTACAGAAATGAAATTACGCATTACGTTATCAAATTAACTCTAAATCTGAAATTTAATTATTATTACTGGCATTTTGAATTAGTAACTTAAATTGGCCCGCAAATTCTTGTTTACTAAAAATGTATATTTATACAATAAATTATCATATAGGAGTAAAAATCAAGAAAAAAATAAATAACAAAGTAATTAAATAAGTATAAAAAAGATAAATAAATGGTATCAAATAAAAGAAGAATGTATTTGATTTACATTCAAGTATAAAAATGATAGAAGGTATATAATAAATTTAAAATTGCTTTTAATCATATTATTACAAACTTTGACCTTTTTTTAATAAGAACAAACAATAGATATTTTTATATGCATCCATGTGGTTTATGTTTTGTTTGTACAGTATTGGGTAATTTTTATGAATCTGAGCAACATATGTTAAAAATATGCAATCTTATACTGTTATATGAGTTATTCAATGTTTGATTTCTTTATGAACGACATTATTTTTTTTGTGCAAATATCATCTTATTTTTATTTTGTAAAATTCAACCCTCGCCAATTAAAAACACCATCTCATTTTTGTAGATTTTATTAAATTGAATTTCCTCCACTGATTTCTTCACAATCTTTTTTCATTCATTTTGATGTCTATGGCTTATCGATCCACCAAGAGTTATCGGTCTACCAAAGATTTCAAATCGAACAGCGCATCTCAAACGCTCCGAACCACAAATCTGATATAAACATGCAGATCGCGAACTATGAATCGAATCAACATTCAAAACAACACTCTAGTGGTCTCTCCCCGTCGACACTCCGATTCCTAACTTAGAAAGCAAATCGCCATTGATAAAATTATGATATTTTACGTTTAAATATATACTTTTGTTTAAAAAAATAAATACTGTATTATTGTTAAAATAATAAGTACATCCCATCGCTGCAAGATTTCGCAAACTTTTTAACATAATGCTACCATTTTTCGATTAATATTGATCGCCTGATCCAAACGATCCAAAATGTGACTTACCATTTCTCCATAGGTGGCCACTACTTTGTACGATGTCGATCCAAAAGCTTTTAGTGATGGACTAATCGAATCATATATCCCAAGATTATTTACTTTATACGGAAAGGTAAATAATAATGTAAGGTGCCTAATCGAATGCAGAAGACAAGGATACTTTTAACCTTCAAGATTATTGTGGTGTTTAAGTATGTTTTTGTGGTCTTCATGCCTTCAAGATTGCATGAAAACCGATTATACTGTGGATGGTGTAAAAGTCACTGATTGTTGCAAAAAAGAACCTAATGGTCAATACAACTTCATACGGATACCATTACTTTCGAGCAATTTCACTATAAAAGATTTATCGGCAAACGAGTTCAAGTTTTAATAAATCGTCAAATATTTTTGTTAGATTTTACTTTCAAGAAGAAACAATTCCATTGATTGTCGTAAGTAAAATACAGAATCGGACATCAAAGTTCGAATACATACTTTAACTTCAAGAGTATATTTGGTATATTGCCCCACAAAAACCCCCTTCTTCTAGCTTGGATGTTGGTTAATATGTGCGGGATGATGTCATTCGTCAAGGTACAATTTGGTATGGTGATAATCATGTGGTACAATCAATTAAACTGGTCGACTATTTCCTAACACAACAAGGCAATAGGCATAAGTCATGAACACAAGCTTGCATTGCATAGACTCTCGATGAAACAACACGATTCTTGTGAATTGCATAAGATCCTGGCCTGTTTTGGCCCTTCAAATCAGCTAATTAACTTGTTTCGTAAAAAGCTTATTTGATCAGTTTTTTTTTTTTTTTTT
>CACSLK010013932.1:888571-904368 GCA_902706635.1 Striga hermonthica | reverse complement strand
AAAAAAAAAGAAATCGAGATACCATTTTTTACCATAAGCGGGTATATTAGATCAATATAGTATACCAAATCATTCGATTTCATACTTTATCAATGAAATACAAAAAATGACACTCAGTTTTACCAAAAAATCAATTGTGCAACATGCAAAACAAAATCGAGACCAACGTTTTTTTATAGATAAAATAAAGACCCAAAAAAGGGTTATTAAAAAATAATTAAAAAGAAGTTGTCGTTAATAAAATAATTAAAAAAAATTGTAAGATCGGTAGTCATCTTCAAATTTTCGAAGGCTCTTAAGATAAAACGGCCGAAATTGTAAAAATCTTTTGAATTCCGCCGCCGGATGTACTTAGAAAGTAATGTAAAAGCCGGCGAAAAATTGGCAAAACGGCGGAGTAAATTTTCAAATATGAGAAAGAGAAATTATCAGGGCAGAGAAGAAGACCAAAGCAACGTGAAATAACTCAGAGCATGCTTGTTTATAATTTTTTTTTTTGTTTTGATTGAGTTTTTGGTTTGGATTTGTTAAATTTGAAAAAGTTGATACGGTTACTTGTTAGTGTGTATATTAAAATAATTTTTAAAATAGAATGATTAAAATTAAAGGGCATTACTATTTACCGCCCCCTTTTACTACTCACCGCCCCCCCAATTACGTTTTTGCCCTTCACATTATCTCTTTACTCTTTCCCTCTCGACTTTTTACGGCTCTTTTGACCGTCAAAAAAATTTCAAAAAAATCCGAAAAAAATTGATAGGATGAAATCCATCTTCAAAAGATATCTTGCCAGACAAACTCTAGGTCGTAGGAGTGTAAAGGAGCCGAGCTGAGTCGAGCTCAAGCCGGACTCATTAACTTACCGACTTATAATCGAGCTCGAGTGCGGGATTTATCAATATTAATGATTCGAAGTACACAAAAGTTATATAAAAAGTTATCTTTTCAAGCCTTATCAAACGAGTTGTAAATGAACTCGAGTTCAATTTATTTATCGAACGAGTGAACCGAGCTCATGAGCGACTCATTTCATTTGGCAGCTCTAGTCAATAATATATCCAAATCCATGAAACATCGTTCAACGAGTTGCGTCTAGTTTTGAGATCCTTGTTGGAATTTTTTCAAAAATAGTAAGATTCTAAAGTATGGCCCGAAAATTACACGTCTCATCCACATGTCTCCACCTAACCACCTGAGAAATCTAAGTGATTGGCAAGGCAACAAACGAGTCGAGCGACTTATGAGCGCTCGAGTCAATGCTTGATTAAATTCAAGATCGGGTCGAGCTATAGCATTTCAATCGAGCAAACGAGTCGAGCCTCAAGCAATTTTCAAGAAGCCCGTAAACCCGACAAGCCGCTCAAACTTTTTTTACATAAATACCCCACATACTTTAATTATCATTATTATAGTACCAAGGCCAAAATTGTCTATTTAAATTAGAAATATTACCCTTATATTTGAAATTTAGTTGTAAAAATTTTGAGTCGAACTCGAGCCATATCGAGCATCGAGATATCAACCTACTAATATAGATTTGTGATATTTTTCTTGTTTTTCTTTTTTTCCCACATTACACCTACATATAGAATTTCCTTACAAGAGCCCAACCTACTAATATAAAACTAATGCCCAAACCCATTACCTATCATAACATATGGTAATATAAAATCACTAAGTAAATATTAATCTAATCCCTATATCAGGTACACGACAATCTCAAACATCGAGTCGAGCTCGAGCATTCTTATTTTTTTCTTGAGTCAAGTCAAGCACTAATTCATATGGCTTGTCGAGCTTGAACTCGAGCACTAAAGAAAAAAGTTCGATTTGCGCTCAACATCGCCACGCTCAACTCGACTCGACTCATTTGCAACCTAGTGATGATGATCCTCACCTTGTAGAGAAACTTGTTGAGGTGAGGTCAGGGCCTTTCCTGATTGGAGCACGAGCCTTTGCACTTTGGCCGAAGTAACATAACAACAACCGGAAAAATGTGACTCACTACGAAAGGTCAGTTATTCGAGAAACTTACATCCCTATAGCACATGGGCTAAGGACCCATCTGATTCGTATTTAACCAAGTTAAGACAAAGCCAACAGATGGCAGGCAAATTAGGTCACCAAACAATTGTAAAGCCCGAGGTCGACTCGGGGTTTGTAGGTGAAGATGTACCGAGGATTGAAACCGATTTCAAACTGTGATATCTAGGGTTCGTGGCCAGTTACTATATCGCAATGCAAATGCAATACGTTGAATGCATGGTCATTCCATTTCAAGAAGCATATTCCAAGGTTTAGAAACAAGTGTCCTAGGGTTTTACTAATCAGCCGCTATTTACGTAGAAGGCTCAAGATGGATGCGATGCAGACAAGAGAAATTAGCTTTCCAGTTGAAATAGTAAGAAGAAAAACATAGAGAGAGAGAGAGAGAGAGAGAGAGATGTTAATAGGTCATCCATAATAAACAAAACATAGGGAACAAACAAATGGAAACTATAAAATCAGCTAAGCCACACCAATGATCGACGGCATAAAAAGGTTTAAAGGATCACAATGTGGTAGAATATAGTAAATTGAGCTAACAGGGAAAAAACATGACAATCAACTGAATCTCCAAACAATCTCAATGGGAGTTAATCCGACTCGCATCAGAGCCTCGCTCAAGCAGTACCTTTTTGAGCTCTTCAAACTTTCCCTTCAAACGCAGCTGCTGGCTTAGGGGCTTTATTTTAAAACTCTTCAAGACTTTTGAGTTCCTCAACAAATATTTTGCCATGTCAAGCTCAGGTTCCACACCTTTAAATCCATACATTGCAACATATTTAAGATGTGATATTAGGCATGTCGGCACATGTTTCGGTTCCACCCAGTAATTCAGATCCTCCACTTCGAGCCGATACTTCAAAAAACAAAAAATAAAGAAACACAAAAAAAATGTTCCTCAATAATCATTAACCAAAGGCTAGAAAGAAGAAATCCAAAAGGAACTTACAAGCAATGTGATGGCCAGAACTTCAAGATTATCAGCTTTTTCAAGAAAAACCGACACAAAGCCCTCATGAGCCTCCCTCAACACAAGCTTGGTCAAATTAGGAAACTTAACATTCAAAATAGAGAATTCAGAATCGGTGATCTGCCAAAAACAGAAACAATTCACTCAATACCATATACAAAACCAACATGGGATGGGATTTCCATCTAAATAAAACCCAGCAAGATTATCATACTCACATTCATAAAACCAGTTGACAGTGTCAGACTCCGCACACCGCAAAGCTTACCCACAAACTCCAACACAGACCTCGAAGAAGGTCGCATTTGTATCCCGAAATTAAAATCAACTTTTGCTTCGGTCAATGAAACCAGTGAACGGGCCGAGACCTTCGGAGGCGAAACACGATACAATCGGAGAAACCTAAGGGCAGGAGTGTCCAGCATTGACTCGCATAGGAGAGCATCGTAAAGGTCATAGTATTCCATACTGGTATTTTCGGTAATGTTACCACTGATTGACAGACGCTTAAGAGTGAGTGAAGCTACATCACAATAAGTAGAATGATTTTCATCATACCCCGTCTCGATTTCCAACTCCTCAAGAACCGGACACCCGGAAAGCAGATTTGGGAGGGCCTTGTACGATTCATAGCTGACAATTTCGAGTGTAAGCTTCCTAAGGGCGGGCAGGGACACGTCTCCAGAATCCGGAATGTCGCACGAAGCGAGAGTCAATTCGACTAGGGTTTTGCAGGAGAAGATGATTTGGGGCAACTTCGTATATAGTAAAACATCGAGATTGCGGACCTTGCGGGCGACGACGGTGTCCATCAATTTCTCGAAGTCGGAATAATCGTAATTGCACGTATCTGCGAGGTGAATAAGAAATGTGTCTATGGTGGGGTTTTTGTGAGCGGATAATACCTGGTTTAGCGCATCGTCAACTAAGTAGATTTCGAGGAAGTATAAGACGGGGACGTGAGCCCACAGATTCCTCCATCGTCTCGCGAGGACGCTGGTCGTGATGGAGTCGACCGTCGGGAGGAATGAGAGGATTTTGCAGATGACGTCGTCTGGCAAGGAGCTGAGCCTGTCGATCGGCGGCGTGCTTTTTTTGCTCTTATCCATGGAAAACTGCACTCGTCCTCGTCGGCCGATATTCTCGGGGTAATTTATATATTTTTTAATAAAAGAAATAATAAGTGGAAAAAAAAAGAGAGTGAACCAACCGAAATCACGTATTTACAAAATATGATTTCTATATAATTTAATTAAAAATGTATTCACTAAATATATTTTCGCAATTTTTTTACACAAGATAAATTTTTAAAAAACCGTATTAACAAAATACGGGTTTTCCATTTCTTTCCACTTTTTTTTTCTTTTTTTTTTTCCACCACTTATCTTTTTTTTTTTCCCGTAAAAAAGCTCTAATGGGGGTTTAAACTTTATCACATGTATAATTCCGCCATAACTGAAAATATATTCTAAATGAAACTGATTAATTAAATCAAATAGGGAAAAATTCGGTAGTAGCTCAACTGGCCTTTCCATTTTATAGCGAGTCATTCACTTGTTCTTTCACATTCACTTTTATTAATTAATTAATACTCTCTCCTATCCATAATAAGTATTGTTTTAAGAGATTGAAAAATTATTAAGAATATCTATATATATATAATTACTAGCTCATGAGCATTTATATCAAGTTATTAGATCGAAGATGAACAGTCGAAGAACAAGAGAGAAAAAAAGAGGAAATTTTTATTAAATCTGAAAGTGAAAAATACAGAATGGAAAAATGTTTGGAAACTAGGGTTTCCTCCTATTTATACTATGCCAAAATAGTCTATACAGAAAGTGCTAAAAGGCTATACACGATTTTACTAGGAAAAATACAACTTGAGATAAAACAATGAAAATTACAAAATAATAAAATAAAACCTATCATCTATTATCCCCGCAAGTTGGGCATGTATGTTGTACATGTTCAGCTTGGAAGAGATATGATCAAAAGCAGAGGTTGACAATGGCTTGGTAAGGATATCTGCCAATTGATTTGAGGAGGACACATGGCTGAGTGAAATGATGCCTTTGTTTACTTTTTCTCTGACCAAGTAGCAATCTAATTCAATGTGTTTTGTCCTCTCGTGCAAAACTGGATTATGAGCTATACAACTGGCTGATTTACTATCTGAAAACATGGAAACAAGGGCAGAGTGAGTAACATTTAAATCAGCTAAGAGATATAACAACTATTGGGCCTCACAACAAGTGGATGCAAGGGCCCTGTACTCTGCTTTAGCAGATGATCTGCTCACTGTGACCTGCTTCTTAGATTTCCAAGACACTAAAGAATCACAAAAAAAAATGGCATAACCAGTAATGCTTTTTCTAGTATCAAGACATCCTGCCCAATCACTATCACTAAAAGCATTTAAATGAATCTGAGAGGTTCTGGGAAGAAGTATACCTTTTCCTGCTGTAGCTTTGCCATACCTTAGAACTTTGTGGGCTGCATCCAAGTGCTCCTATGTAGGCTGAGACATGTGTTGGCTTAAACACTGAACACTGTAAGAGAGGTCTGGTCTGGTGATTGTTAGATAAAACAATCTACCTACCAACCTTCTATATGCAGATGCATCAATGAGTGTAGAGAAGTGGATGAAGCCTTTGCATATCATAGTTGTGCGGAAGCAAGGATCGTAAATCTGAGCGATTGATACCATATCAAGTTATTAGATCGAAGATCGAAGATGAACAGTCGAAGAACAAGAGAGAAAAAGAGAGGAAATTTTTATTGAATCTGAAAGTGAAAAATACAGAATGGAAAAATGTTTGGAAACTAGGGTTTCCTCCTATTTATACTATGCCAAAATAGACTATACAGAAAGTGCTAAAAGGCTATACACGATTTTACTAGGAAAAATACAACTTGAGATAAAACAATGAAAATTACAATATAATAAATAAAACCTATCATCTATTAATTTAAGAAAACCTATTAAATTATACCTATGTGGCAATTTTAACATTTTCCCTCCAAAAACCGTTACTTTTGATTATTTAACCTTTCATTTAATTAATAAATAATCAACACATTAATCACTTTAAAATTTCAAAAACTATCTTAAACTTTTGATTACTGACAGTTGACCATATAATGTGTTGACCGTATAATGTGATTAGATGTTATTATTGTGGTTACATGTAAATTAATTTTTTTAGAGAATAAAAAATGTATTTGAAATTCCTAAATAAATAAAAAATAATTTAAAAAAAAATACGTACCAAAATGTACACTATATCCAATCTAATACACGTAATTTAAAAAAAAATATTCCACCTCCTTTAATTGTAAATTTGGCCTGCAAAAAGGTGAAAGAAAATCATTAATCATTAAAGGCATAAGCGTTTTTATATTTGTATTTGTCCATACAAATAACTCACAATACTTTATTTATATTTGTGCAAATGCACAGGTCGAATACTAGTTTTTTTTTTTTAATAATAACTCTCATTAATAAGGATAGAGATAAATGTTTTGAGAAAAGATGAAGAATGAGTATGAAAAGATATAGTGTATTTATTAGTTAGATGATAGTAATAATAAAAAAATATTGACAGAATATC
Source organism: Striga hermonthica (assembly GCA_902706635.1). NCBI lineage: Eukaryota > Viridiplantae > Streptophyta > Magnoliopsida > Lamiales > Orobanchaceae > Striga > Striga hermonthica. The sequence goes on along the minus strand of CACSLK010013932.1, from coordinate 897,738 downwards.
AAAAACGACATTTATTTTGTTAATAGTTGATAATGTCAAAATGACATTTAAAAATAATAAGAGGTAGTAATAATTATTTAGGACAACCGAACCATAAGGAATTTTCGGGGTTGCTTTGATATAAGTTTTTTTTTTTTTTTTTTTTTTTTAATTATTGGATATTTGGGTTAATCGGTGTTAATTTTTAAAAGTTGTTTGAATTAAATTTGTGTGAGGCTTTGAGTGTGTATTTAAAATTATACTTAATATAAAATTATTAAAGTTAATTTGACTTAAAAGTATTTTCTTTATGTTTCATTAGACCGTATGGAAGTTTCGTATATGTTTTTTCTTTCTAATTTCACCAAATCTAAAAAGCTCCTACAATCTTAGTCGCGATTAAATTAAAATATCTCTGGATTTTACATGATTTTTAAAATCTCAAAGGAATATTGCGAGACTTTTGAAAAATTTATTTAAAAATCTAAAATAAGAAGTTATTCGTTTAGGATTTCTTTAGACTTTTTAATATTTTGTAAAAATTGCACGGGTGAGCATTAAGATTTCGTAAAAATTACACGGGTGAGCATTGAAAATGCCATGGCATTCGTAGCTGATGCAGAGACGCTGCAGAGTGAGTGAAGCTACATCACAATAAGGAGAATGCTTTACTTCACTTACCATCTCGATTTCCAACTCCTCGAGCGCCGAACACCCAGAAAGTATGTGGGGGAGGGATTTGTCGGAGTCGTACCTCACCTTTTCGAGCTTAAGTTGTTTAAGGGTGGGCAGGGAGACGTCACCGAAGTCTGGGATGTCACAGCAACCGAGGCTCAAATAGACTAGGATTTCTCAAGAGAAAATGATTTGGGACAACTTCATCTCTAGGAGATTATCGAGATTGTGTACCTTGCGAGCGACGACAATGTCTATCCACTCCTCGAAATCATAGTCAGCGCACATATACTTGCTCCAAATACAAAAAGGTGTCTATGGTGGGGCTTTTGTGAGCAGATAATAGCTCGTCTACTACCTTCGAGATGTCCGACGCACGGCGAAAGTCGATTTCAGCGAAGCATAAGACGGGGACGTGGGCCTACAAATCTCTCCATTGTCTCGCGAGGACGCTGGTCGAGACGGAGGTTATTGTCGAGAGGAAGGATAGGATTTTGCAAATGGCGTCATACGACAAGGAGCTGAACTTGTCGATCGTCGGCGTGTTTTTCTAGCTCGCATCCATGGAAAAGTGCACTCATCTTTCGTTGGACAATTTTCTGCTCCGACGGTGGGTATGAAACTTCGAATCAAATTAGGACTATGTTTTGAGACGATTGGGTTACAAGCTAGGCACATTTGGATACGAGACAAAATCGATTTTAACTTTTGACCAATTGGGTTTGTTTCTTTTTTGTTTTTTTGTTTTATTTAAAAATTCAAAATCCAATCAGACTGAATTTTTATTAATATTATCTATCTATACTTATATTAAAAGCTAACCTATTTACTAAAAATAGTAGCAAGAAAAGTCAACTCACATTTAATGCATACTTTATTTGGAAATTTTTTATTATATGCATTAATTGCTTGATATATACATTTCATATTCAAATATGATCAAAAAGATTTTTTCCTTAAATAATTTTATTAACTTCTGCAATAATTTTACTGATATATATTATAATTCATATTTGTCGATAGTATTTTTTAATTTTTATTTGAGTATATAAAAAACAAATATTTTTTTAAATTAATATTTTATTTATCATTTAAGAGATAATGACACATCATTAAATGATTTTACTGATGACTAGATAATAAATTAAAATACATTAATTATTCTTTAAAATTTTGGCATGTTATTTATTTGTATATCTATACTTATTATATAAGGTATCCTATTTATCAAATTTAGTAGATTGAAAAGTCAACGTAATTAATGCATTGTTATTTCTATCCAGAATTTTATTTAATTATTTTATTTATTTGTCTTATATCCCATAAAATCAGTTTAAGAAAAAAAATCCCATAACATCTGACAAGTTAAAAAAAAGACGTAAAATCTTTACTAAAATAAAAAGACTTTATTTATTTGTCTTATTCCATATTAACATCGATTTTGTCAAAACAAATCCCATAAAATCAGTGAAGTCAAAATTTGTACGTAAAGTCTATCTATACTAAAAAAAAATCAGATTCAAAATTCTTTATCTAATTCTTTTTTTTTCTTATCTAATTTCTTTTTATTATCTAACTGTATGAAAATATGTTCTGATTTTGTTCAATCATCTAATTGTATTTGTATTATATTCTATAAATCGGTTTAACAAAAAAATTCTACAACATTCGATAAGTAAAAAAAACAAAGTACGTAAAATATTTACTAAAATAAAAAAGGCTTTATTTATTATCTAATTGTATGAAAATCTGTTCAGATTTTATGGTACGTACTACAAATTGTGCACCCGTGTTCAGGAGCTACTTAACGGGCAAGCTCTGTGGAAATGACTCATTTAGTGTTTCCGTCCCGTGCATACGGTATGTATTTTTGTTACACATACTAGAAAATTGTGCACCCCGTGCATCACACGGGCTCTGTACTAATAAATGAACTTAAAATTGTGCACCCCGTGCATCACCCTTATTCACATTTTAGTCTATTACAGATCAAGTACTATATATATCCCGTACATTTTTTTTTATTCATTTGTATAATTATAAGACTGGATAAATGACCTTAAAATTGTGCACCCCGTGCATCGCACGGGCTCTGTACTAGTATAATTAAATAATAACAATCAATCATCTTCACTCATCCTACCGACTTTAATTCACAATTATTCACCAACTCACATAATTTTAAATATCTACCACTTTCAATAAATTGTCTCTTATTTTTACAACAGCTTTAATTATTACATTTTAAACATTATTTAATTACAAATTCAAAAAGAATCCATTCAATCAACTTTATTCAATATTGCCCACTTTAACCAACTAAATTCAACATAACCGGTTGGATTCATATCTAATGACGCTCTCCTATTTTTACACCACGTCAACTTTAATTATTATTACATTTTAATTATTATTTAATTGCAAGTTGAAAAGTATGTACTCAATCAACTTTATTCAAAGTAACCCACTTTAACCAACTAAATAAAACCATAAGCGGTTAGATCATATCCAATACACGAATGTTTAGATCATTCCATTTCAAGAAGCATATTCCAAGGTTTAGAAACAAGCCTCCTAGAGTTTTACTAATCAGCAGCTATACACGTAGAAAGCCCAAGATGAATGAGGTGCAGACAAGAGAAAATAGCTTTCTAGTTGAAACAGTAAGAAGAAAAACATCAAAAAAAAAAAAGAAAGAAAAATTTTAATAGGTCATCCATAATAAACTAAACATAGGGAACAAACAAATGGAAACTATAAAATCAGTTAAGCCACACCAACGATCGACGGCATAAAAAGAAAAGGTTTAAAGGATCGCAATGTGGTAGAATATAGTAACTCGAGCTAACAGGGAAAAAACACGACAACCAACTGAATCTCCAAACAATCTCAATGGAGGTTAATCTTACTCGCATCAGCGCCTCGCTCAAGCAGTACCTTGTTGAGCTCTTCAAACTTCCCCTTCAAACGAGGCTGATCACTTCGGGGCTGTATATCCAAACTCTTCAAGACTTTCGAGTTCCTCAACAAATATTTTGTCATGTTAAGCTCTGGTTCCACACCTTCAAATCCATAGATTCCAACATATTTGAGATGTGATATTAGGCATATTGGCACTTGTTTCGGTTCCACCCAGTAATTCAGATCCTCTTGGAACTGATACTTCAAAATAGAAAATAAACACAAAAAAAAAAAAGTCGCCTCAATAATCATTAACCAATGACTAAAAAGAAGAAATCCAAAAGGAACTTACAAGCAATCTGACGGCCAGGACTTCAAGATTATCAGCATTTTCAAGAAAAACCGACACAAAGCCCCCATGAGCCTCCTCCAGCACAAGCTTGGTCAAATTAGGAAATTTAACATTCAAAATAGAGAATTCAGAGATGGTAATCTGCCAAAAACAGAAACAATGCACTCAATGCCACATATAAAAGTAATAAAACCAACATAAGATGATATTTTCGTCTAAAAAAACCCAGCAAAATCATCATACTCACATTCATAAAACCAGTTGTCAATGTCAGACTCCTGACGCCGGAAAGCTTACCCAGAAACTCCAACACAGACCTTGAAGAAGGTCCCCTTTGTAGCCCCAAATCAAAATCAACTTTTGCTTCGGTCAATGAAACCAGTGCACGGGCCGTGACCTCCGGAGGCGAAACATGATACAAATGGAGAAACCTAAGGGCAGGCGTGTCCAGCATTGACTCGCATGGGTGAGCCTCAAAAATGTAATCCTCACTGACATCATGGTCTTCGGTACCGCCACAACTGATTGAGAGACGCTTAAGAGTGTGTGAAGCTACACCACAATCAGTAGAATGATTTTCTGAATACCCCATATCGATATCCAACTCCTCAAGAACCGGACACCCGGAAAGCAGGTTCGGGAGGGAATTGTACGATTCGTAGCAGACCAATTCGAGTTTAAGCTTCCTAAGGGCAGGCAGGGACACGTCGCCGGAGTCCGGGATGTCGCAAGAGCCGAGGCCCAAATCGACTAGGGTTTCGCAGGAGAAGATGAATTGGGGCAAACTCGTCTCTAGGAAAACATCGAGATTGCGGACCTTGCGGGCGACGACGGTGACCATCCAATCCTCGAAATCATCGTAATCGCACATATCTGAGAGGTAAATGCGAAATGTGTCTATGGTGGGGCTTTTGTGAGCGAATAATACATCGTTTACCGCATCGTTAACTACCTCCGATCTGCTCGACGCGCGGCGGAAGTCGATTTCGGCGAAGTATAAGACGGGGACGTGGGCCCACAGATTCCTCCATCGTCTCGCGAGGACGCTGGTCGAGACGGAGGTGATCGTTGGGAGTAATGAGAGGATGTTGCAGATGATGCCGTCCGGCAAGGCGCTGAGCCTGTCTATCGGCGGCTGGCGTTTCTTGCTCTCGTCCATGGAAAACTGCACTCGTCTTCGTCGGCCGATTTTTTGCTCTAAGCCTCTATGGTGTAGTACAAATTAATTAGGGCTGTTTTTAAGCTTTATATTGACATGTACTGTGTAGTATATAATTTCGCCATAATTGATAAAGATATTCTAAATGAAATTGATTAATTAAATTGGGAAAAAAAATCGTAGTAGCTCAAAGCGTCAAATGGCCTTTCCATTTTATAGTGTGTCATTCCAACTTTCACTTTTGGTAATTAATTATTTTGAACAACCGAAACCTTGGGAATTTTGGGGTGAGTTGATACAATTTTTTTTTTTTTTTTTTTTTATAATTATTGGATTTTGGGTTAATTAATGTTAAATTGAAAAATTGTTTAAATTAAATATGAGTTTGTATTAATATTATATTTAAAATAAAATAATTAAACTTAATTTGACTAAAGTGAAGTTAGTTAAAATTATGTGAGTAGATAAATAATTAATTAATGTTGATGCGATGTGTAAGAGTATATTGATTGATATTATTTAATTATATTTTTAATATTGAATATAGTTTGGTTGAGTTAAATTTTGAGTTAAAAAAAAAAAGATTGGTGAAAAGTGATGGGTTTGATTTGTATCCAAGCAGCACTTTGGTTCTAAATGAAAACTAGATTAAGGAAATAAGGAAAAAGTCTTAAGGGTGTACTCTGTTCATAATTTGACATTTTGAGATTAGATTTTTAGATTTAGGCGGAATCTTATGAAATCCAGATCCTAGGTCGAGAGATGAGATTGATAGTGAGATTTTTTTTTCTCAAATCTCAATAAATCTAAAACAATTCTAAAAAGATGTTAGTCTCAAATAAATTAAAGTACCTCTGAATTTTGTAAGATTTTTAAAACCTCAAAGGAATACGACGACTTTAAAAACTTTTCAAAATGTATAAACTATGAGGGTTACTCAATTAGAACTTCTAAATACTTTTTAAGATTTCATAAACTCTATTGTACTTAATTGAGACTTTTTAATAGTTTTAATTTTAAATGTCTCAAGGTAATCATTTTAGATTATTCTTTTTTCAAAATCTTGAAGTATTTAATTTATGTGAGACTAAGATTTATGAAAACTTTATTGAGATTTCTTAAGATTTGTTGTGATCTCAAGAGAAAAAATTGTACATCAAATCTCACACACATTTAAGATTCCATAAAATTTCTTCTAATAAATCTCAAAAAGCTTTGAAGTATCATTTAAAAATCCAAATGAATACACTTCCTAAATACATTCAAATCTTAAAAAAGTTTTTGGAAATTTCAAATCAATACACCCTTAGTCATAAGCTTAAGTGGCTTCTCAATTTTCAGCTATGTTTGTAAACAAGTTGAGCTGACCTGCAGTTTAAGGTGCTCGAGCTCGAACTCAAACTTGACTCGTTTATCACCAATATGTGATTTGTTGAAATCCATCAATATTAGTGTGCGACGGGCAAGCCGCTGACGGCATATCTCATTTCCTTATTCTCCTCACTCTTCGTCTTCCAAATCGTTGGAGTTTCGGGTGTGTGTAGTCTTTTACATATCTCATTTCCTGGTGGCATTCGTTGAACTTTGAGGAACTGAATAGTTGTACTTTATCCTTTCAAATTCGTACTGGGTTTATTTACTAATGAATTTTACAACTCAAAACTCCCACGGATCACAGGAAAAAGTGATGGGTTGGAAAGTTTAAGGGATTTCCCTGTAATGGTGGTTTGACTAAATTTTCCCTTATCGTTTGTCATCAGTTTCTGTATTTGGGTTTATGCTTGTTTAGCGATTGCCACTGATCGAACTCTGTTAGGTTACACAGGGGTCTTGTTTAAAGTATTGACCTTCAAGTGTTTGTGAAAAGGCCGGTGTGAACACAAACTCCGTTAGTTTACTCACTGGTCTTGTTTAAAGTCTTGACCTGCAAGTGTTTGTGAAAAGGTCTCTGTGAACCTGGAAGCATGCCACCGGTCGACAGACTAAGCGCCTTGCCGGATAACATCATCAGTCACATTCTCTCGTTTCTCCCGATCAACATCTCCGTGTCGACCATCATCCTCGCTAGAAGATGGAGGTTTATGTGGGCCCACTTCCCGAATCTTGATTTCGACGGCAGAAGTCATGATAATGAGACTGGAACCTGGGACATCATCAACAGGGTTATGTCTAATCCTAGACTGCATAGCATAAACACTTTCTGCCTCAAATGCAGGCGTTCTCATTTAAATGAGAACAAAGTCGAGAAGTGGTTCGCCGGGCGCAATATCAACAATCTCAGTCTCACCCTCAGTTCCGAAATGCAGAGTCTTATGCATGCTTTGCCTCGAGCCATCTTCACGTGCAAAACCCTTGTTGAGTTGAGGCTCACATGTTGTGCCTTGCCAAGTTTAAGTGGTGATGACATATCTCTCCCTCGCCTCAAGAAGCTCCATCTCAATTTTGTTCCATTTGAAGCTGATGAAACCCTTCATAAATTGCTTTGTTACTGCCCGGTGCTTGATGATTTGTCCATTGAAGGATGTTTGCATGGAAAATTTTATATCACTTCACCCACAATGAAAAAGCTCAAGTACTCTTTTTGGACTTCACATTCTTACAACCATGAGGTGAGGATAGATGCTCCCGCACTTGAATATCTACAGCTATGGGTTCACACGACCTCACATGTCTCAACTTGTGCACTGACTTCCTTAATTGAGGCAGACATTTACATTGATCATTCTTTTGGTAATGGCGGCAAGCCTTATCGCCTTTCACTGTTGGATTGTGTCAGTCGTCTGTGCAAAGTGAAGAGGCTAAAACTGTCATGTGGTGCGCCGGTAACTGACTCACCTTTGTGATATTTTTTTTTTCATGCTCTGCATTTCTACTAATAACTGATGCAGGTTGTTTTCAGTTGCCTTCTAGGATAAGATCAATCCCAAAGTTTGATAATTGTACCCGGCTTGAGTTAGACTCCGATTGGCGTTTTCTCACAAAAATCTTGGAGATGGCTGACAATCTTGAAGTTCTAGTTATCTCTAGGGTTAGTTGAGCTAAAAAATGTAGCCTTTAGCTTCTGCTTCTTATTGATTTCCCTCGATCAGTAGTTGTTTCGGCTTGGAGTCTAATATGGTGACTGCTCTTATCAGGAGAGATCAAATCGTAGAATCTGGGAGGAGCCCGAACAAGTGCCAAGATGCATGTTATCTCGTCTAGCAACGTTAAGAATTGATGGATTTAATTGCAGCAAGTCCGAGTTTAGCATGGTGAAGTACTTTTTAAAGAATTCCCAAGTGTTGAGAAGGATGGAAGTACACACGACGACCAATGGGATTGATTTGGGCTTGGCGGAAAAGCTCAATGCACTCCAAAAGATTGCATTGTTTAAACGAGGATCAAAGGAATGCGAGCTTGCCTTTTCATGAGGGACGTAAGCTTTCCTTAGTAGCTTTAAGAGGCTCGACAACGTGTCAGGTTGCCTTCTCTTGATGTGACTGGCCAGGTTTTTTATTCGACAGTGGACGGAAGCTATAGGCCTTGATGCCTGTTATTCGGCCTTGAAAAGGATGCATAAATTTGTATCTTCAGTCTCGATTAAAAGAAAAATAGAGCAAAACGCTGAAATAAATAGGAAAGATGAAAAGGATGCATAATTTGTGCACCGCATGTGCTGTTTAAAATTGCACAGCAGGCACCCCCACTCATTATCTCCGTACATTTCTCGTTCATACCTAACAATAAATGCCACTTGAAATTACGACATGTGTCCTTTTATTTTCTTAAATAAATACTAGTATAGAGCCCGTGCGATGCACGGGGTGCACAATTTTAAGGTCATTTATCCATTCTTATAATTATATAATGAATAAAAAAAATGTACGGGATATATATACTACGTGACTTGTAATAGGCCAAAATGTGAACACGGGTGATGCACGAGGTGTACAATTTTAAGGTCATTTATTAGTGCATACCCCGTGCGATGCACGTGATACATATAATTAATCAATTATTTCTATAGGACTTGTACGTCTAGACAAAAAAATAATAGGCTTGGATTATCCATATTTCACATCTTTTAATCAGTAGCGTTTATTTAAGCCAAAAAATTAACAT
>CACSLK010013932.1:848838-862377 GCA_902706635.1 Striga hermonthica | reverse complement strand
AAAAAAAAAAAACTTTATCCAACCAAAACAAAATCAATAATATTTTATAAGTATAACATTTTTTGGGTGAGGTGATTAATTGTTAGATCAGTCAACAAAAAATGCATACTTATATAGTTATATTATAAAATGTCATATTTATGTTTATGCTGAGTTTTTAGTATTACACTTTAATTTGAAAGTATTTATATTTATTGAAAATATGTTTGTTTGTCTTAGTAACAAGGGTCATTATATCATTACCTTCGTACATGGCTCGTGCATATCTAACAACAAATGCCTGAAATATGACGTGCCATTTTATTTTCTTAACTAAATATTCAAAGAAAGTCTCATTTATAAACTACTAAATTACCATTAAAAACTTTTAGGAAAANNAAAAAAAAAAAAAAAAAAAAAAATTGTATGGTAAGCCAAATTTACATCATTTTACTTTTGTTACCCGAATTTTCATTTAATCACTTTTTATCTTAAACGTTTTGTCTGCTTACCATTTTTTGTCCACACCGTTTCGTTAACATTCAGGGGCGGATCTAGCAAAAATGTTGAGAAGGGGCCAAATTATTTAATAAAAAATACAAAATATTATAACAAAGAGTACAATTACAAGAACATACCTTCATAGTCGTTTTTTACGAGTTTTCATATCGATAACATCACAACTAATTTTCAAGGTCTCCTTTCCTACATAAATTACATGTCTTAAAAAAAAAAAAAAAAAAATTAACCGAATCAAAAATAAAAAAATATTAAAAAAACAAAAACATAATTAAACAAGGCAATTGAATGTATAACCGCCGGGAATTTAAATAATTGTGTTTCTGTTTCAACATGTTCATACAAGTTACTCCACCTGCAATCCCCCTAAAAGAAAAAGATGCAAGGAAAACAATACAGCAGAATTCGGGCTTCAAATATTTGAAGAAATAGGAAGCATCATTCAGGAAGAAAAAAAAAAATTAAAAAAATCAAAGGCTTTACATCCTGAAAGAAAAAAAAAAAAGTATGAAAAATAGTTTATTAAATAACACTAATACTTGTCGGCAACATAAAAACAACTTTCAATTGACAAATAAATAAATTACAAAACAACATGAAAATAACTTTTCATCAACAAAAAAAACCCAATATCATTGCTTTTCAACAACAAATATATGAGATAGTAATGTCACAATAGTAAGAAAAACACCACTACAATAATTCAAAACATGAAAATCAACAAAAAAAACCCAAATATCATTGTTTTTATTCGCCGAGCACCAATACAGAATTAAGTTTCATCCAGAGAACAAACGTAAATAAAAACTAAGGTCGGATAATCAAGGCCACATCTGAATAGCAAATCTCGTGGTTGTAAATCTGAATAATCGAGCCCAGATCTGAGAGCAGACGACGGCGACCTTCAGGGGCGGATATATATAGGGTTTTTTTTTTTTTTTTTCAGTGTGGGCCTAGGCCCACACTGGTCCTTCTTTGCATAACATTTGTCCGGTGTCTCACAACAACCAAAAAATAGTACAAAATAATAAACAATTATTAATACCTTAAAAAATGCACGAAAAATAACATTCAAATTGAAGGCTCATATAAACTTAAAATATCAATTTGATTAATGAGTATTATATCGCATGATAAGAAGAACAAAATAAGAGCTCACTCATGAAATTTGGAAAACCGAGTCACCAAAAATGGCCAGTTGAAGCTCACCCATGAAAGTTGACCATTGGAAGAAATTTAGGAGGAGACATACTGAATTTCTTATAGAAATAGTTTTCTACACATACACGTTTTATGAAAATCCAACAGTCGGATCTTTCGTGACATTCCGACAAAATTGTACCTCAAAATGTTAATATTTATGAAATTTTAACAATGATTAACAAATTTTGAAGTGTCGTATGATGAAATTAAATATGTTGTTGGAATAATTGAGTAGAGGACTTCGAAATGATATGCGATTTATTGAAATCTATTAGACGAGCAGCGACTGCCAATGGCAAGTGAACGGGAGTCAGTCGGAGTTTCACCTCTGGTTCACTTATAATTCTAGATCACTATTTGTAATTATTTTTATTTCTGCATACATGAAATTAAATATAATTATTTTTTCATGAATTAGAATAAATCATAATTTAAATTACTGTAATTTAAATTACAGTAAATTACCTTCAAGTGTTTGTGAAAAGGTCGGTGTGGAACCCAAACTCTGTTACTTCACTCACTTGTCTTGTTTAAAGTATTGAAGTGTTTGTCAAAAGGTCGGTGTGAACCCGGAAGCATGCCATCGGTCGACAGACTAAGCGCCTTGCCGGATAACATCATCAGTCACATTCTCTCGTTTCTCCCGATCAACATCTCCGTGTCGACCAGCATCCTCTCTAGAAGATGGAGGATCATGTGGGCCCACTTCCCGAATCTTGATTTCGACAGCAGAAGTAATGATCATGAGACGGGAACTGGAGACATCATCAACAGGATTATGTCTAATCCTAGACTGCAGAGCATAAACACTTTCTGCCTCAAATGCAGGCTTTATCATTTATACTACGAGAACAAAGTCGAGAAGTGGTTCGCCGGGCGCAGTATCAACAATCTCAGTCTCTCCTTAAGTTGCGGTATGCAGAGTCTTATGGTTGCTCTGCCTCGAGCCACCTTCACGTGCAAAGCCCTTGTTGAGTTGAGGCTCACATATTGTCTCTTGCCAAGTTTTAGCGGTGAGGACATATCTTTCCCTCGCCTCAAGAAGCTTCATCTCGAGACTGTTCGATTTGGAACTGATGAAAACCTTCCTAAATTGCTTTGTTGCTGCCCGGTGCTTGATGATTTGTCCATTATTGGAAGTAAGGATGACAAGTATTATATCTCTTCACCCACAATAAAAAAGCTCGAGTTATCTTCTCTAACTTTTATATCTATTTACAACCATGAGGTGGGGATAATTGCTCCCGCACTTGAATATCTAAAGCTATGGGTTCGCACGACCTCACATGTCTCAACTTGTGCACTGACTTCCTTAATTGAGGCAGACATTTACATTTATTATTCTTTTGGTAATGGGGACAAGCCTTTTCGTCTTTCAGTGTTGGATTTCGTCAACCGCCTCTGCAAAGTGAAGAGGCTAAAACTGTCAATTAATGTGCCGGTAACTTAGTCACCTTTGGGATAATCTGTTTTCATACTCTTCATTTCTACTAATAACTGATGCTGGCTGTTTTCAGTTGCCTTCTAGGATAAGATCAATCCCAAGGTTTCATAATTGTACCCGGCTTGAGTTGGACTTCAGTTGGCGTTCTCTCATGAAAATTTTGGAGAGAGCTGACAATCTTGAAGTTCTAGTCATCTTAAAGGTTGGTTATGCTAGAAAATGTAATCTTTAGTTTCTGCTTCTTTTTCATTCGCCTTGATTAATAGCTCTTTCGGCTTGGAGTCTGATATGGTGACTGCTCTTATCAGGGGCGTTCAAATGGCAGAATCTGAGAGGAGCCCGAACAAGTGCCAAGATGCCTGTTATCTCGTCTAGCAGTGGTAAGCATTGATGAATTTGATGGCGAGGAGCCCGAGTTTCCATGGTGAGGTATTTTTTAAAGAATGCCGAAGTGTTGAGAAGGATGGAAATACACACGACGACCAATTCGGCGATAAAGCTCAATGCGCTAAAAAAGATTGCATTATTTAAACGAGGATCAAAGGAATGCGAGCTGGCCTTTTCATGAGGGGCGTACTAATGTGCTCTATATCCGACCAAACAAAACTTATTTTGTTAGCTTTATAAGCTTTTCATATTTATATAATTTTTTTTGTTAATATGGGCTTCTTACTTATCAATGTGCACATTAGAGATCTCATTTGAAGCTGACATGTCTTGGATATTCCAATCCTCTCAAACCCTCGACCGCTCTTGAGAAGAAAATATTCCGGCATCTTTGACAACTCGAATGGCAAAAAAATTACATTTTGCATGAAGTAGATCTACACATCGAGCGGTACATATAATCAAACAAGCTAAAGAATCACCATCACCACATACTTCATTTCTAGCCATTGCAAAGTAGTATAAAACAAATTTCAAGTCAAAACAATTATTACAGCACAAAAGAACAACTTATGATCTCACTGCACCAAAAGCTAAACCTGCTAAACTCCAATGTCGATAACCTGGAAAAGAAAAATCAAATTATAAGAACAAAGATGATTGGGACCAATTAACTGGAGGCTCTAAGAGAGATTGAGACGAAAAGAAATCACGGCATACCTCCTCATGTTCGAAACTTGATACATTCAGGCACTCACATTACAGAGAAAATTAAGAAATTTTACCGCATTAGGATTGCTATTGCTGCAAACATTTGAGTAGAAATCAACTTCAAAGATCCATGCCTCAGCTAAGAAATCAACATTCGAGTAGAAATCCCCTGCATGTATCCTATAGACAGGGATATCTCGACAAATAATGCCGAAGATTGACAGTGGCCATAACAAGTTTTAATGCATGTTATTCAACAACAGAATGTTCGTTTACTGTTGTGGTCGATGCATTTTGTCTTGCTTATTAATCTTTTACTACCTCCTTTTTTAAATAAATGTCGTTTTGACTTTTTTGATTCATCCATTTTGCTATGTATCTAGACATATTAATGTCTAGATACATAGCAAAATGGATGAATCAAAAAAGTTAAAACGACATTTATTTAAAAAAGGAGGGAGTACTATTTTCAAATTTTGTGGGCGATAAAAGATAGACGTGAGGCATGAAATGAAATGAAGAGTATCATCTCATAAACTCATTAACTAATGTATATCGAGTGTTGCTGAACTTCTAATGTAATGAAGTTTGTATTGAACTTTCTCTGAATACAAAATTTCCTCAACATGTTGAAATTATCCTATAGTCGAAATCTGCGTAGTTGGTCAATTTGGCGCTGCCGAGCTGAAGTTTTTGTGGTCAGTCGTGGTCCTTTCGTGTCGAAGATATGGACAATATTTTCCTTTTATATTTGATACCATGATCAAAACACAATCTTAGGAGAAAGGGATGCAGGAAAAAATCACTTCAAACTTTTGTTATTTCATCTCATGAGAAGAGAAGAATTAATGTATAGTTGTGAAGTTACCATGAACATATTATCAATGTGCACATTAGAGATCTCATTTGAAGCTGACATGTCTTGGATATTCCAATCCTCTCAAACCCTCGGCCGCTCTTGAGAAGAAATATCGGCATCTTTAACAGTTCAAATGGCAAAAATATGACACTTTGCATGAAGTAGATCTCCACATCGTAAATCCCAATCAGCGGTACATATAATTCATACGAGCTAACGGATCACAATCACCACAAACTTCATTTCTAGCCATTGCAAAGTAGTATAAAACAAATTGCAAGTCAAAACAACTATTACAGCACAAAAAGAACAACTTATGATCTCACTACACCAAAACCTAAACCTGCTAAACTCCAATGTCGATAACCTGGAAAAGAAAAATCAACTTATAAGAACAAAGATGATTGGAGACCAATTAACTGGAGGCTCTAAGAGAGATTGAGACGAAAAGAATTTACAGCATACCTCCTCATGTTCGAAACATGATAGGCACTCGACATTACAGAGAAAATTAAGAAATTTTACCGCGTCGGAATTGCTATTGATGCAAACATTTGAGTAGAAATCAACTTCAAAGATCCTTGCCTCAGCTAAGAAATCAACATTCGAGTAAAAATCCGTGCATTTATCCTATAGACAGGGATATCTCGACAAATAATGCCGAAGATTAACCTTGAGTGTTTCCAAAGATATACTAACACAGTCCAATTTTTTTTACATCTTCCATGAACATACAAATTACGATCAACTCCACGAGCTAGAGGCAGCCAGAAAGACTCGGGCACTTCGCCTCATGTTTAAGAAAAATACCGCAGATGATGTCCGAATGTTGGGTCTTGCCGGTGAAATCAATAGTTCCGAATTCAGCCACAATGCCAGCGGGCAAATTTTTATTTTTTTTAATTAATGTAGCCAAATTAAAATTATATAAGTATATTCAAAACTAAATATTGTGAATGTATACAATCTAATGGTCAATAAATGACCATTTAATAGCCTGCATAGCCCAACACCCACTAAGGTTAGAATTGATTTGGGTCTGTTTGGTGAAAGATAGGGTTTGTGTGTGTGTGTGTGTGTGTGTGTGTGTGTGTCAGAGCAAAGAACAAATTAGTTATTTTTAGAAAACCCTGAAGCAATTCTTAAACTCCCTTTGTCCCATATTGCATTTAGCTGAACATTTGCACATTTTCATTCTCCATCAAAATCAAGTATTTCTTTGGAAATCACAGTAACTTACTTCCCAATATAGTTCAAACATGAAAAAAAAACTTTCACAAACATATGACTAAATAAAATTGAGAATTCAAAACAAGTTTTTATAAAGGATACAGCGTGCAAGTTCAAGTTAAACGACTGACCATTTTTCTATATAGTCAGACGAGACGAATTTTAGCACAAACTCAACACAAAAAAACTCAACCATTACATTTTGAATAGTAACCTAAGATCACTGCCCATTAACATGCTCAATCCAATCACTCAACAATCTAAAAAGAAGGCAAGCTGACATGCCTTGGATCCTCGCTCGAACAATGCAATTCTCTGAAGCGCTTTGAATGTTGCAGTGAGATCCAAAAAACAACTCGAACTCCAACTCGATATGCCTTTTCGGGGCGATATTTCCATTCTCTCAAGTACTTGAGAATTCCTCAAAAGATAACGCACAAGATCAAGTTCATGCTCTTCAAAACCCGGTTGCTTAATTGTTATAGTCTTTAGAGACGATAGTAGGCATTTAGGCACTTGTTTCGGCTCCGTGCAAGAATTACGAATTTCTACATCAGCCTGATAACAGCAAATGAAGAAGGAAGCTATTGAAGTAAGGAAAGAGAAACAACTAAAGACAAACTTCAATGCTTTGGCAAAATTCCACTTACAATAAGGACTTGAAGATTATCAGCAACTCGAAGAAACTCTACGAGCAAATACCATTCAACAACCACTCGGAGTTCAAGTTTGGTTAAATTATTAAGCTTCTCCATTGAACCGACAAACCCATCAATAATCTGCAAAATAAAACTCAGCTCAATAACAAGAATAGATGCTTCATATCTTCAAGAACAAGAACAAAAAAATAAAAACATACGTTCAGGTCATTATGGCTTGATATCTTTAAGAACTTGATTTTACTCAAACGATCGAAAAACTCTACCACATTGGGGTCGTCACTGTAGTCAATGCTCCACGCAGAACAACTTGTAAAGCATATGTCCACCTCAACTAAGGAGGCCACGTCTTTCGAAAATGTGATGCAATCCAAATCACAATTACCCATACGGAGACATCTAAGTGCTGACGCATTTGTAAAGAACCAAAAGTGAGGGACATACTGGCATTCGGTTATGAGATTCACCTCAAGCATTCTTATCGTGGATGATGATATATTAAAGGATCTCAAACAATTTTCAAAATACTCGCAATCGAGGATCAACTCCTGGAGCAAAGGACAGCCGGAAAGCAAGTGTGGAAGCGATTTATCATCCTCATACTCAACTCTAGATAGATGAAGTCTCTTGAGGCTAGGCAAACATATGTCCCCAGTTGAAGAGAAGCCTTTGCAGTTGCCGAGCATCATGTCGACCACGGTTTTGCAGTTGAAGAGGGGTCTATGCAACTTAACAGTAGTTTCTGCATAGACAAAATCGAGATAAAGATTCCGTATTTTACGCCTAATGGCGGTGGTGATCCATGTATCCAGTTGATACTCATTGCAGTCTATACGGGTGAGCCGAAGAGTATGCATTGTTTTGGCTTTGTGCCAAAGAAGAACCCTGTGGATCACGTCTGGATTTTGTGTTTCGTCTTCGAAAAATTCTGCTTCGAAATCCCAAACGGGGACGTGGGCCCACAAAAAACTCCATCTTTTCGAGAGAACGCAGGTTGACACGGAAATCTTTGTCGGGAGAAAGGAAAGAATATCGCATATGACTTCGTCTGGTAACCTGCTGAGCATATCGATTGGGCGGCGTAAACTGTGCTCTCTGTTTGAAAGCTTACGACTCTTTTTACTTGTTCTTCTCTCCATGAAAATTCGATTGGACTTTGCACAAACAGGGTTTTGTTACGAACCCCTGATATAGTATTCGGTGTTTCAAACCAAAAACTGTGAAGCTTTCATCAATGGTGCGCACAGAATAATCATAAAAATCCGAAAATTTTAGGGAAAAGCACATGGAAAATCTTACCACCAGCTTCATGAAAAATCCGAAAGGTTCCCCTTTTCTTATAGGGCAAGTCTTGAGCCCGACTATCAAGAGTAGGCATATTGGCCCAGCCCGTCGGTTCCTAACCCGACCTGATGGGTCCCCAGGCCCAATTTGCTGGAATCAGAACCGGCTGGGGGAAGAACAGTTTGTGTAGAGAGAAAGGGTCGAAAATAAAAAATTTTGGGCCTTGAACCAGCCCGAGTAAACGCCAGACCCAGTTGTCGCGGATGATGTCCGAATGTTGAGTCTCGCGGTGAAATCAATAGTTCCGAATTCAGCCACAATGCCATCCGACATTTTTTTTTTTTTTCATTTGTTTAATTAATGTAGTTAAATTAAAATTATGTAAGAAAATTAAAAACTAAATGTTGTGAATGTTTAAAATCTAATTTTTCTACTTTAATTTTTTAACTTTCGAAATGTCCTTAAATGACCAGTTAATAGCATGCTTTACCCAAAACCCACTAAGGTTCGAGTTGATTTGGGTCTGTTTGTTGAAATATAATTGTTTTTTTTTTTAATTTTTATTTTTTGTCAGAGCAAAGAACAATTTTGTTATTTTTAAAACCCTGAAGCAATTGCCGGCTCCCTTTGTCCCATATTGCATTTAACTGAAAATTTGCACATTTTTCATTCTCCATCAAGTATTTCTTTGGGAACGGGCAGAAACTTCCTAATTACATTTTTTTAAACATTAAAAGTTAAAACAACTTTTACAAACATATGACAAAATAAAACTAAGAATGCAAAACAACTACCTGATAGGGATATATATGCAAGCTTGACTTAATATATACACCACTACACCACCATTTTGTAACACACTTTCATATCATATATACTAACAACTTCTTGAATCATCATACAAATTCAATCTTGTCGCACAAGTGAAAAAAGAGTTATTATTCACCAAAGGAACATTCAACTGTTAAATATAAATATTCAGAATAATAACCTAAGATCACTGCTCAAAACCCGTTCAGCCCATTCACTCAACAATCTGAAAAGAAGACAAGCTGACATGCCTTGGATCCTCGCTCAAACATTGAAATTTTCTTAAGCGCTTTGAATGCTGGAGTGAGATCACTTCTAAGAAAACCACTCGAAGTCGAAGTTGATCTGACTTTTCGGGGTAATATTTCCATTCTCTCAAGTACTTGAGAATTCCTCAAAAGATAATGCACCGGGTCAAGTTCATGCTCTTCAAAACCTTGTTGCTTAATTGTTACAGTTTTTAGGGACGATTGTAGGCATTTAGGCACTTGTTTCGTTTCCATACAGGAATTATGAATTTCTATATCAGCCTGATGACAGCAAAAGAAGGAAGCTATTGGAGTAAGAAAAGCAAAACAGCTAAAGACGAATTTCAAATGGATTGGCAAACTCCACTTACAATAAGGACTTCAAGATTATCAGCAACTTTTAGAAACTCTACAAGCAAATGCAATTTAACACCCAATTGGAGTTCAAGTTTGGTTAGATTATTAAACTTTCCAATTGAACCAACAATTCTGTCAATAACCTGCAAAAGAAAAATCAACTCAATCAGAACAAGATGGCACGCTTTAACAGAGAATGAAGATGACAGAAAAATCACAACATACCTTCAAGTATTCACAGCTTGATATCTTTAAGCACCTGATTTGACGCAAACAATTAAAAATTTTTATCAAATTGCATCTGCCCCTTACTCGGTTATTACTATTGAAAATTTTGTTAATGGTTTTGACGACCTTATTGTTTCCAATCTCCCACGCATAACATTTTCTAAAGCACATGTCCACCTCAAGCAAGGAGCTCATATCTATTGGAATGGTGATGCAACCCAAATCACAATTACCCACACGAAGACATCTAACTTCCGGTGCATCTATTAAAATCCTAAACACCGGGACACATACATGATTAAGTCGAAGATTCAACTCAAGCATTTTTATCGTCGATGATGATATATTAAGGGTATTTTCACTACATGAAACCCCACAATCCAGGATCAACTCCTGGAGCAAAGGAGAGCCAGAAAGCAAGTGCGAAAGGGCTTCATCATCCTTATACTCAACTTTAGAAAGATGAAGTTTCTTGAGGCTAGGCAAACATATGCCCCCAGTCGAAGGGAAGCCTTTGCAGTTACCGAGCCTCATGTCAACAACGGTTTTGCAGTTGAATAGGGGTCTGCACAACTTTAAAGTATTTGGAAAGGCAAACTCGAGATAAAGATTCTGTATCTTACGGTCAATGGCAACGGAGATTAATGTCTCCAGTTGATGCTCGTTGCGCTGCATGCTTCTGAGCCGAAGAGTACGCAATGTTTTCGCTTTGTGCCACAGAATAACCTTGTAGATCATGTCTGTATTAGTTGGTTTGTCTACGAAAGAAATTCCATTAGTTCTTTCGTTTATGTAAAAATTTGCTTGGAAATCCAAAACGGGGACGTGGGCCCACAAAGACCTCCATCTTTTCGCGAGAACGCAGGTTGACACAGAGAGCTTTGTCGGGAGGAAGGAAAGAATTTGGCATATGACTTCGTCTGGCAAGCTGCTGAGCCTATCGATTGCGAGCAAACTGTGCTCTCTGTTTGAAAGCTTACGACTCTTTTTACTTGTTCTCTCCATGAAAATTCGATCCGACTTTACACAAACGTGATCTTTTTGTTACGAACCCCTGACAATATTCTCAGAGTTTCAAACCAAAAACCATGTGTGATTTAAGAGGCTTTTTTTTTTATCAATTGTGTGCACATAATAATCCTAAACTTACAATTATGAAAACTTAAGGGAAAAGGTTAGGGAAAATCATACCAGCAGCTTCACGAAAATCTTTTTCGCAGTTGGCCAGTTAATTGCAGGTACGTGTATGTGTGTAGGGACAAAGGGTCGAAAACTAAGCCCTGAACCGGCTGCCAGGCCCGGTTCCAGCCAGTCGGTTCTGGGGCAGACGCCCATGCTCAACGGGCTGAGCCCGACTATCAACGAGTAGATATGTACCTGGTCGGTTGGTTTTGGGCGCGAACTAATGGGTCTCCGGGCCCAATTTGTTGGAACCCAAACCGGCTGGGGAAAGAACAATTCTGGTTCCTAAAATTGGGGATCATTTATTTACTAGTACAACACTCGTGTATTACACGGGTGCTTGTTAAAAAATTATTCTTAAATTTTAAAATTAATGAGAAAACTATATTAAATTTAATTTTTTTTTTTACAAAAAAAATATATTACTATATATTTTAGAATGATATGTGTTACTTATGACTTACATGTGTTATATTATATTAGTTTTTATAAGTTATATCATATAACTACTTGCAATATAAATATATTAGTTGATAAATAATTTTATTTCTCTAATTAATATTAAAAATAATTTTATACATATAATATGGATGTAAAATCGAAGCTCATCAAAAGAAGATTAATTTGATATATTACATATATAAAACTGATAAAAAATACAAAAGTTATTAACTTTTAAATATATATACAATTCAATAGTTATAATAAGGAATGATATTAAAATGCAATTAATACATGTAACATTACCATAAATAATCAACATATTTATGGTAATCCGAACCTAATAGTTATAATAAGGAATGATATTAAAATGCAATTAATACATGTAACATTACCATAAATAATCAACATATTTATGGTAATCCGAACCTAATTATTTTTTGTTTGGAAATAAAAAATTTACTCGAACCTTATAACGAAGCATGCAATTTTGCCACATAAGATTTCGAAGCACAAAAAACAGCCACGTAGGCTCAGCGCGTTCTGCATTAATATATAGGGGGATTTATTTTCAACCAAAATATATTTGTCAATTAAAATTGAGGCCTGAAACCAAGCCGACAACCAGTGGGTGTGATTTTGGGGCTGGCCACTGACCCATGGTCAATGGGTTGAGTCCGGCGGATTGGGAGTGCGTCGAACCGTTTGCCAAGTTTACTAACAAATTCTTGTGTTATATAGTCAAACCATTCGGTGGCCAACTCTTCATATTATAAAGAAATATACTTAAATTAGCAAATTAATACTTTCGTTTATGTGTTTTTTTATTATGACATTTTATCGTAGTTTTTGAACGCGGCCCGGTAATGGATCCAGGTAAGTCTCCGAGTCATTGGATCACCGGTTTAACCGTCAAGTCACCAAAACAATTGCAGAATCAAATAATTAATTTTAAAATTTTAAAAATTATATATAAAGTATTTTTGTCATATAAATATATATAAAAATAATAAAATTAAATATTTTGTGTTTAAAATTTGTACATTAAAAAGTTAATAATATGTATGTGATGATAATATTACCATATAAACATATATATACATAGTTTTATTTTGAAGAAAAAATTAAAAAATATATATGGGCTGGGTCAACCGGGTTGTCCCAATCGGATCAATGCACCGGGTCGTCCGGGTTGACCGGATTTGAACGGGTCCTTTGTTGCCTGGTCCTAATAGTCTACCTGGATAGGTTCTGGCTCCGGGTCAGCCGGGTCCTGGGTCGACCCGCCGGGAAATTATCTATATATATATAAAAAAAATGCTACAAGTACATAATAAATGTACATAGAAGTGCATATAACATTCACAATATTTTTGGTAGGTCCCACTCAATGTGAGTGTTATGTACACCTTTATGTAGAATATTACTAGTGCATTACTCGTGCGATGCACGGACTAATTTTATTAAGGTAAGGATTTATATTTGGATGATTGGAATAACATAAAACATGTATAAAACAAAATGTAACTTATATATTATTAAACAAAAAACAAATAATACAGAAAACACCCTACCTCTGTGTAAACCGTATCTAAGAAAAATAAACGCTTGACACCTATGTATATGATATGATTTATAAATAATTATATTATTTAGCAAGATATATATAATATAATTTATATTGGCTTTATAAAGATTGCATAACCAAATATAACAGAGATTGTAAAACGTCTTTCTTGGTAATCTACTGCCTTATTATTTTAAAATTGTAAATTAGTTAATAGGATTAAACAAATACCAAATTTTTAGGATGTTACAGTCCGATTTCATTTTTTAATTTCAAATTAATATCATCTGACTCTGTTTTATGTTTAAAACAAATCTGAACTAAAGAAAGTAGTAGCCAAATGATATGAGATTTTAAATTTTAACTTTCAATTTGAAATTGGACTTGATTTCTATGCAATCCGATTTTTGTTTTTTTATTAATAAACATGA
>CACSLK010013932.1:798549-812586 GCA_902706635.1 Striga hermonthica | reverse complement strand
ATGTGAACTACACTCTCTTAATTTCTCTAATTTTGGGGAGTGAGGGGCGCGTGTAAATCTGTCTTGGCACACCTAGCTAGGTGTGCCAAGGCACATGGTAGTGCTACTGCCTTACATGGCATGTAACTTTTTTCTAAGAAACCCAAAGCATTGTGGGTGCTCTAAGCTACTACTCGACTAAAATTTCAATTTTCTCGAAAAACAAATAAAAAGAATACTCTTTGTCCCCTTCACACTCCCTTTTGCTACTCTCTTTTTCCCACAAGAGTCTCCTCACAGCCAAGATCCTTCCTTTTCTTCTTTCTCCTTCGACTCTCTCTCTCTTCACACAGGTCCCATTTGCTGCTTGTCCCTTTCTCTCTCTTAAAACCCTCATAGGCTCATACAGAACGAGCTGAAAAAAGGGGGGGAAATGAGAGGGCCGTTGGGGCCTGTGATAGGTAAATATCCTTCTTCGAGCGATGTGAATGGTGAGAATGGCAATGGGATTAGCGGCGATATCATAAAGCACAACAGGAAATGCAGGGATGTGGCGTTTTTGGTGGTGTTCATTGCTTTTTGGGTTGCAATGATTGTTAACTCTAGCTTTGCTTTCAACCAAGGAAACCCATTGAGGTAAAACGGAGAAAAAAGTAGTTTGCTTTTGCCCTTTTTGTTCTTGATTTGTTTGTTACCAAGTTCTTGATGAAGGAGATGGGTCTGCTTTTAGCTTCTTTTTTTTTTTGGCTGTGTTGATCTGTTATTTTGAGTCATTTTAATGGTCGAAATGGTTTGTTTTCATGTTATTCGAGAAAGAAAATTTTGCATCTGGATTTGTTTTGTCCTGTGTTTCTTGGAGCTCTATTTCCGTGTATTTTTCACTGGTGGTGCTAGAGACTGATTCCTCGTGGGATTTGCTTCTGTGATGTTTTGGTGGCATTTGCTTGTCTTTTGGTATACTATTTGTTCTTAAATATTGTTGTATCTTGCCAAAGTGTGGGTTACACTTACACGGGAAACTTGGTGACTTTCCTATTTTTGGACTAATTTCGTTTTTCTGCATTTTCTCTAGTTGAGTTGGTAAGTTCTGAATATTATTATAGGTCGGATAATCTAAACAAAAGATCTCCATGAATTTTGAATGTGTTTGGTGTATACTTAGATTAAGAGTGAACCTTTTCATTTTTGTGTTTCACTGTTTGACATCATAGTATGAAATGATACTCTGTTTCCATTTCATTTAGTGCATAAATAACATTCAATGTGTTTGTGATTTGGAAGGTTGAACTATGGGCTGGACTATAAAGGTAATGTGTGTGGCGATAGACATGCGGATCGTGATCTTCGTGAATTGGAGCTAAGATATTGGCTAAACCCTAACCAGGTTTATCAAACTGGTGTAAAGGGCAGTAATTTCGAGCTCTCGAACGCGCGCAGCATATGTTTGCTGGATTGTCCAATCCCATCTGAGGACTCACTCAATTGGGTTTGTGATTATCCAGAGGGTGATGTTCGTCTATCGATCGACAATTGGATTGATAGAAATTACGACTATTTTGCGGACCTTACTCCCCAGCTTAGAAATAGCTCTCTTCAGCTTCAGGGCCCTTGTTATCCAGTTATATTTCCTAGTGTCAATGGTAAATTCTCACAAAGTTTTCATTTTTTTATATTAATGAGCTGAAATCTTTAGACACATTGGTTTTTTGTTTAGAAATGTAGTTAGTAAAGGGTGTACATGAAGTTTGCCTATAATTTCTTGTTAACAAAAAGTAATTTTTATTTCTGTGGAAAATAGTATTTTTGATTTCTTCTCTTAACTTCGGTTGGCAGTTTATTGGACCTGTCAATTTATTGCACGTGCTTCAAATGTATCTTTGACACACTGGGAGCAGATGGGTGGAGTAAAAGTCATAGAGGACATTGCAATTGATAAATCCATCCACAAATCAATTAATTCCCGATCATCGGTACTGAAGGTGAGGTGGAGCTTTGACGTTTCGCACTTTCCTAACATGAAAACAAACAATTTTTACATACAAATTCATGTCCACTTTCTACTTTTAACAACTCAATTCATTGTATCACCATTCATGAAACTTTAGGTATTTTGTTAGTATATTTTACACAATGCTTACAACCACTTTTTTGGCATTAGTTTGATATTTTGATTGGTTAAATTTTTTCACCAATTTGGTTCATCATTTAACATTTTTTTTAAGTATCTACCTGCAGAGATATGTGGCTGATGTTGGGAAAGCATGGCCTGTGCTGCTCATTTGTGGGGGATTTCTGCCTCTGTTTCTATCAATTATATGGCTTTTGATGATTCGCCATTTTGTAGCGGGAATGCCTTGGATTACTGTCATTCTATTCAATATTCTCATGGTATCTGTGACCATGTTTTATTATTTGAAAGGTTAGCATATAATCTCTTGATTTCACGTGCTTATGAATTTCTTTAAGTCCAATTTTGATTTTTTTAATTTTATTTGGATCTCATGGAGAAAATTGGATTTGTTAATTCTGAACTTTTATAATGGTACCATTGTATACTAATTGGTGCTCAAAATTCTGAGAACAATTTGTGATAAACTGAGTGATTTACTGTTTTTTCTGCTTTCATATTCATATTATAGTAATTAGCAACATCTTCGCACTCTTAATACAAGCTCGACTTACAGAATTTGTACATTTTTTAGCTTTCTTTGTCTAGTTATAGAATACTTTACATGTCTACATTAAGCTACTTATGCTGTTTTCTGTTTGGTGAGTTTTTCCTTTGTTGTTTATTGTAATTACTTCACTTCAGAATTGCAAGAATCTTTTCACTCACATATAATATTTCCTTTTCTTTCTCCCGTTCGTAGATTCAATTATTAATATAAAACGACATAACTGAAATGATTTTTCCATTTTGTCAGCTGGATGGATTGGAAATGATGCCATTTCTCCAATCATTGGCGAACACGACCCATACTACCATGTGTCAGCCAGGGTATGATTTGTTCTAGAAGAAAAATTGCATTTCTAGAAGAAAAACCCTTCAAGTTTGAAATGAAGAGGCTCTTCAAACTTTTATCCATTTTTTTTTCGATCGCTACTATCAAACTGTTGGCGGGAAAATATATCATTCGTACTTTCAGCAAATTGCTTCGTTTCTACTTTTATTAGATTAGATGTCAAATGTTCTCATGTGAGTTGTGTGCCTTTTTCAGGAGATAAATCATCTTCATGCTGCTGCTGTTTTCATGACAGCTCTAATGATTGTCGCGTTTTTATCCTCTATTGCTATAGTCCGCCGTATTCTAATGGGAACATCAGTCCTCAAGGTACATTATGTTATTTTCATGTTATTGAAATGAAAACGGTATTTTCCATCGTAAATAATACAAAGAAGTGGGAGATAATAAGAAAATAACACATTTATTGTTTTGTAATGTCATTATTATATACAACCCATCATTGATATTTTTTCTGGAGTTCCTTAACGTGCAAAACTTTGCAGCTTTCTGTCTTTAGTTCATAACTTAGCAAGTAGAGCTAAAATTTGAAGTACTGAAAGATATGTGTTTGATGAATAAGTTAAGAGGAGGAAGTGGTTAATCTTATTTATTTTGTCTTCTTCCATAAAACTCAAATCAAAATCAAAATAAGAATTCTAACACCCTTTATCCGCGCTGCATATCAATTCCAATCAAATTAAGCCGAAGTAGAAGTTGGGATTTAAAAAACATTAGAACCACATTTTTTCTTTTTCTAGTCACATAAGCTGACAATGCATTTTCTTATACGCACTTTTTTGTTGAAACACACAGATTTGGGAAAAAAATTCTCACCTTTTTCAATTCAGTAGAACTTGAAAATGAACCTACAAACCGAACATATCACGTACTCATGCAGAAAAGAGAACAAAATGTGTGATAGAAACACACGTTTCTACTAATAAAACGGGAAAAGAAGTATATAAAGCAGCAACGGTTTTAACTGAAATTCAAAACATAAGAACACAACATGCAGCAACATACTAAGTCACTAACACTTCAACACTTTTAAAAACCTTGTTTACAGTGTCTTATTTAACCATTTTTCTCTCTTAAAATTTCCCAGGTAGCTGCAAAAGTGATTGGAGAAGTACAGGCCCTGATAATCTTCCCAATTATACCATACGCCATACTAGCTATTTTCTACATGTTCTGGTTATCAGCTGCTCTTCATCTTTTTAGCTCGGGAAGTGTTGTGCAGAATGACTGTAGTGCTAATTGCTGTGCTTATGATCTCAAAGCAATGAAGCTGAGTTGCAATAGCTGCTGTGGCTATACCGTTCGCTACATGTCTCATATAGCTGCTGCTATACTTTTCCACCTGTTTGGCGGTTATTGGGCCACCCAATTCATCATTGCTTGCTCGTCTACAATAATTGCTGGGTCTGTTGCTTCGTATTATTGGGCTCATGGGGAAATCTCGGTAAGGATTCTGGGTTTTTCAGTGTAGGTAAAAACTGTTACTTTTTGATAGTGCACTACTTAAATGTTTGCCTATGTATTTCATAACAAAATCTTTTGATTTGTTTTGAAAAAACAGCAAGGAATCCCGTTCCTTCCCGTTTTTTCTTCAATGAAGCGGCTCGTACGATACAGTCTAGGATCAATGGCTATCGGCTCTCTTATCGTGTCCTTCATAGAATCAATTAGATTCATACTCGAGGCCCTTCGTCGTAAGCTTAAAGGCGTAATAAACCCTATGACCGACAACTGGTTTGAAAAGGCTACTTATCAGACTTCACAAGGTTGCCTTAGGTGTATAGGGTACATTATCAAATCAGTGAACCGCAATGCTTATATCATGGTAAGTTCAATTTTTCGGTTTTGCATAATAAGTTTTTAAATAAAAAAGGATTGCATTTTCACGTGACATGTGTTTTGCTAGATTGCAATAACCGGAAAAGGCTTCTTTAAATCCTCCGAGATTGCAACCGAGCTTATCATGAGTAATATACTTCGAATCGGGAAGGTGAATGTGATAGGGGATGTGATTCTCTTTCTCGGAAAGCTTTGTGTTAGTCTAACCAGTGCACTTTTCGCTTTCTTGATGTTGGACACTCATAAATACAAATCGGCACATAACAAGATTTCATCCCCTCTGTTCCCTGTTCTGGTAAGCATCATTATTACATGATAGTGAAAAATATTCTAGTTAAGCATTCACCGTCTTTACTTTTTACAAATGTTTTGGGAACTTCGCAAAGATAGCTGACACTTCATTGAAGTATTTTTTTGTGACAAGACTTGAATTAACCAAAATCTACGAACACTGGTTGTCGGTTGATGGTATTAATTATCTATTATGTGGGTATTATTAAACAGGTGTGTTGGGGATTTGGGTACATTGTGGCTAAACTCTTTTTTGGAGTGGTTGAGATGTCAATAGACACCATAATTCTCTCCTTCTGCCAAGACTCGGATGAGCATCAAGGCACGGCACAATATGCTCCTCCATTGCTTATCGAGACTCTCAACGACCAAAACGAAATGCAAAGGCTGACTCAATGAGCCTTTTATTATTTTTTTAGACAATGGCATTCGTGGAATCTCGTGGATTTGCTCGATGGCGATGGCGATTGACTTTCGGGTGCGAAAATGTATTATTTCTTTTTTAGTCAAGACTTGGTTTATGGCCCCCAATTTGGGGGGGAAAAAAAAACAAATAAGTATAATCCTTAGTTTGTATATATATTAATGTTGGTTGAAAAATTGGAAGAAATCTTGGCTAAGGGAATCCACTACAGATGATGTGTTGTGATTGTGTTCTTGACTTTCTTCTGTGTTAGAGAAATGGGAATTTCGAGGAAAGTTTTTTTTTTTTTTTTTTTTTTTTGCTTTCATTTTTCCCTCAACTCAGTAGTATTATGTGTGCCTAATGGTGAAACCTAATGGTGAAATAATGTCCTATCAATTTTTTATTTTTTATTTTTATTTTTTTTTCTTTTTACCATTGGATCACCAAATGCCCATTGTGTGAGATATCCAACAGGTAAAATCTTAATGAGTATTCATTCATGTCCATAAAATGATGAAAAAACAGATTTAAAAATTGGTGTGCACAATTATTGGGATATTTTAATTTTAGTTTAGTATTTCAAGTGGTTTTAATTCATGTCCATAATAATGTCATAATTATACATTTTTGCTATGGAGTCATCAGATGACTCGGCTTATGGAATCATCCATAATTATTTACAAATAGTGTATTGAACGTGTCTTACAATAAATGTATTTTGAGCATGTGTCAATACATTAAGCGATGTATGGCTCCATAAGAAAACCTGTGATGGCTCCATAGAATTTTTGAATAATTATATGCGAGTCAATTATTCAATAGAATGAAACAAAAATTAAAACATTTTAAAACATAGAATCTTTTCCCGTTTCTACACTCCATGCAAATCCATAATAATAGGTCAAGGCACACATACGCACCAAAGGAAAGATTAAAAATAATAATAATAATAATAATAATAATAATAATAATAATAATAATAATAATAAAAATAATAATAATAAAAACTCGCAATAGCATCAGTAAGCACAAAATAAGCACGATTTTTGCATCTTCCTATTTTCTTCAAGGTAAAAAGTTCCTTTCTTTTGGCGCATAAAATTCCCCTGTAAGTAAAGGGAAACAAAAAAAGCCCGTACTTCCTCGACAGCTCTATAGTTAAAGAAGGGCACAAATGAGACAAAACAAGATGGCCCTCATTGTGAGCTTCTCTGAGATAGTAGCATAAAATCAAAAACTACATAGATTTTAATTTGTTCATTTGCTGGAGAAACTCAGACTCCTTGGATCAAGTTCGTCTACTCGAATGGATATTATCCATCCATTTCCTTCCTCGGTCCAAGGGATTCCCTCCTTATCCAGAAGCTTAGTGATCTACACATGATAAGAAAAAAATGAAAATTAATTAAGTACAAGACAATTTCGCTATCCGAATGGCGAACAAATGTCTTATATATAACTTGATTGACTGAAAATATGAGCTTAAATATTGACAATTGTTCTAAAAATTATTGTTACTTCAAGTTTCAGTTTCTTTGCACTTAAATTGTCCAGCTATAGAAAACACTCATACCAGACGCTTACGCCGCCCATCTTTTTTGTCTGTACCATCTGTCCCAACTACAGCCTTCAGATAGCGAACAGCTGAAATATATAAGCATCAAATCAGAAACCTTAAGGCATGCATGGATACAAATATATCTGCTCAAAATGAGTTTTTTTTTTTTTTTTTTTTTTTTTTTTTTTTTTTTTTTTTTTTTACGCAGGTTAAGTTTTGAAAAATGTGGTATGATTAGTTGTCAGTTGGATTTTGAGTTTATATTAAAATAACATTTAAAATAAAATAATTAAAGTTGATTTGATGTAAAAGTAAGAGAGGGATGATGTGAAGCGATGGTTAGTTAAAATTATGTGAGTGAATAAAAAGTGAATTAAAATTGATGTGGGGTGTAAGAATGATTGATTGATATTATTTAATTATATTTAATATTGAAGATAGTGGGGTTGAGTTAAAGTTGAGTTGGATTTTGGGTATGGATTGGGTATGAATTGGAAAAATTCATAAACAAACACCCTTTAATTGAGGTCAAAGTTTTTAAAAGGGATAATTACAGAGGACCACCCCTAAAATTCAGCATAATTGCAAAGGAAAAATGCCAATTTATCCTTTAAAACCCTCCTGAAGGGGCAAACTGGTAGAGGGTAATGTCAAGAAGTTGTTTGTAATTTGACTAAACTTCATGGGGTACTTGTTCTAATAATGTTTTAAAAAATATGTCCAGAAACAATATATAACACACATGGCAAACCAGAAAGAGAAGTCAAATGAAGCTTCATATGCTGCAAAGCATCCTTTGGGTCCAGATAGTGCATGTTAATGGAGAATTCTTCCTCCTCGTCACTGCGGGCAAATGTGGAAGTTTTTTTGTAAGTGAAATCACATAGAGTTTCTCAAAGGCTTCAAAACGAAACAAAAGGGGACCGCAAAGAAGATAAAAAGAATTATTTGACCTAACCTGTCCTCAATAAGCTTCTTTGCAGATAGTTCATCTGCTTCACGAGCCTTTCTCATATAGAAGTTGCCCTAGAACCCCATCCACATGAATATAACAAAATGTATAAAGTAACATAAAAAAATTCTAATCAAATGAAGGCCATGACACCGCAAAAGTCTAAATAGATCCATTTTCTCAGAGACGTCCAACAAGGCTATCTTAAAACAACCTAATCAGTACAATTAAAAAGACACTCTGAAAACACAAAATTATTTAAATTCATTTCCTTCAAACACCCAAAATAACCAAACAATTCCTGAATGATGAGTGTGTGAAGTTAGTACGAGTTCTTGTGCGATATTAGTGCCAGAAGTTCTTGTGTGAGACTAAGTTTTTTCGGAGGGTGGTGGTGGCAAGGGCCATACAATGTGAGTACTTGCCCAAAGAAATTATGTGGTTTTCTATCAGAAAATGGCGTGAAGTACCTTCCCTATTATGACTTCCAGGTTCAGTTATAGTAGAAAAATAATGAGTGTAATAGCATACCTCTTCCAGAAGCTTTACCGCTTTTTCATAATCCTTTCTAGTATATGCTTCCACCGACTGCAAAAAGTTCCACAAATAATTAAGCTCGAGGAAGTTAAAAGAAAAAAGGTGAGTCACAGCGTGCAAAGACTTACAGCCTTATAGTACTCTTTCATAATGACCCAGTACTCAGCCACAGCTTTTCTCAAGTCCTCATAACTTGTCTTTTCAGATACATCACCTAATGCACAAAATTTGCACGCACCAGGCAATATTAGTACAAGGCTTGGAAAACAGGGCACTAAAAGTAAAATGTTCAGGAAAGCCACAGCTGATGCTCGTGAAGAGAAGACATAATCGTAAAGATAAGTAATTAGGTAATAGAGCATTTATCAAGACAAAATCAGCATTAGAATGCTAAGAGTGTTTTTCCAATATCCAGTACATAGTGCATATTATATGATTACTGATGAATAGTCAATAGCGAAGTCTATTGAATGACATCTGGCACCAACAATCAACAATGTAATAAAACTTCTGTAAAACTGAAGCCCGTCAGCACCAGATGCGTATATGTTTCACCTCGTTACAGCCCGTCAGCACCAGATGCGTATACGTTTCAAATCTTCCATCTCCTATTTTTCTGTTCTTTGAAATCTTAAATGGAGCCATTTTGTTTGATTTCAACTTCATCTTACATGGAGTCTCATTTAAAATCTTTTCCACAAACCCTCCTCATCAAATTCAAATGCAACCTTAGAGTTTCTACAAATGTAATGACATCATAAGGATAAAGTGAACCTTGCAGCAAAAAAAATAATATACTTACTTCTGTTACTGATAGGTTGTCTTGTAATGTATGAAAAATCTTCAAACATTTTCTCGTCTGGTGGTTTCGTCACAACCTGACCGTGGGCTGATGACCGCCGAATTGGTCTAACTGGAGGGGCGGACACTCTTTCTTCGAACCTGTCGGGCCCAGTAAATAGCGCCTCCAGAACTTCTCTTTGTACATCTTTCACTTTTGTTCCAGCCTCAGATAGTTCAACTTCATCTGCCCAGCTCATACCATTGTTTGGCCTGAAGAGTGTAAAAGTACATAAATATGATTGACAACCTAGCATTAATTGAAAAACTATCACTGAATTTTGGTCTAATTAAAATGTGTATGATGCATCCTTTATTACAAATACCCCTTGGACATTTGCTTCTCTTTTATGAATCAAACCTTACAAAAATACAAATGTCCATGAGAATTTCGTACACTATAAAATTGGGGAATCAGTAGTTCTGAAAAGATAAGTGGAGTTATTGTAGTTATAGACTAAACATTTAAAGATAACTTTTTGTAATTATCGCATCAAATCAAATTTTATCCATACCTTCCAGAAAAAGGAATAGCCGGTGCTTGTGTTGTGCTAGAACTGGAACCCAGACCAAGGCTGTTCTTTGTAGTCTGTTTAGGGTAGTAATAGATGCAAAAAAGAATATCAGGACAATGGTAAATTGGTAATTGATTGCCAACTTATAGTGACTATCACGTAGGCCTTCATATCATCTTGATTTAAGGAGAGGGGAAGCAAATATACTCGGTGCAGATAGGACTCTTGTAGTAAGCAAGGTATAAGATTTTTGCAAAATCATATCCAGTGCTCAAGATCCTATCTGATTCAAATTAGTTTCTGAGGTAAACATTTCATAAATAAAAATTTTAAAATGAATGTTTCCAGGAGGTCTCACATTTTCAGCAGTTACGCCAATAACATCATCACTCTTCTCTAGGTTTGCAGCGGATAGGTCAATCAGTTTATCAATACTCTGCAGTTTCATAAAGAGACAGTAGTAAGAAATAGTCACATAAAAACATATAGAATCACTTATATGCGTTTATAATGTTAAATATGGAGAGAGAGAGAGTTAATAACACAGAAATGTTTTATGCATTTACACTATTAAATGCAAACAGAGTGAAACAGAGGTCCTCCTTACATAATTCTACACACTATCTACTAAAAAGCAAACAATGCAGTATTATAGCAAGTTGCTGCCTATGGGCTTAAGTTCATTACTTTATTCTCGTATCTTAACATAAATGGGGCTTGACCAACTGCTAGCATGTAAAATTACACTAAGTCAATAAGGATATAGAGCCACAAGGGCAGTAATACCCTCGAATGAAATAGGAAAAATGAAAGGCATCTTTACCTAGAAAGATTCAAAGTAACAGAGCTCCATATCCTAATTCCAATCCAGATAAGTATCTCATTAAATTTCCATATCAATATATCCAATCACATTTTCATTTCTCACATCGTAATGAAGGACTTTTTAACTTACTTCAGAGGGAGCATCATACTCCCAACATAAAAAAGTATATGTATACATGGTTAATGAAAATCAGTGAGCATACATATAGAAATCAAAAGAAATCAAGAAACTCATTTAACAAGACACTTGCTAACAGCAACAGTCAATCAAAATAAAAAAGAAAAAGAAGAAGAATAACAATAAAAATGGAGAACACTTACCATTGGGATATTGTACCCACATTCACCTGCATATTGAAAACATTGCACAGTGAGATGTGACATTGCAAGAGACAAGAGAGATCAATAGACTATCATGTTATAATCTGTCATTTCTAAGCGAAGATGTGTAGCTGGAGCAAAATAAGAAAATCCAGCTGCAAATAAACTCTGTGCACCACTTGAACATTTTCAATATAGAGAAAAGCCATAGAAGTATTATTCACAAAACCTGCAACGGAAGTTTCAGGTGTATAGATCCCAACTTCAAATTAATTATAAGCATTCTCGATTGAAGCATTCAACAAATGATTCAGCAGAGGTTCTACACAACATTTAATCAACGGAGCTTACCCATAACATCCTGGATCATACTCTTTTCTAGCTGGAATCCATCTCCGAGCATTTTGCAAAGAAATTCCTGAATATCCCTGTCCATGGATTCACCATGCGAGGAAGAGGCCGACTCCTTTTTCTCATCCCAGATCACGGAAACTGGAAATTCATCAGAATTTATTTTCACTGGTTTCAACTTCTGAGTCTGTCCATCTGACTGATTTCTAGGTCTAAAGTAATCTTTGCCAATCACATCAGAAATGGACCCCACAGATGCTGAAACTTTCTTCGTCTTTGGTTTAGTTAAAAGAGCATTATCTGGAATGTCATTGGAAGCACATCCAGAGGACAAACTAGACGTGTTTTCAACATTATCTGGCGCTACTTGCGAAGAAGCTCCACTATGGCTACTCAGCAAGATACAGAGTCGTTCAGCAGTCGAGTTTAAGTCTCGACCAGTTTCACAATAGGCCGAAGCGATGTCCTCGAGAGAGATGACAGAACTAAAAGCCTCGAGCAATTGCTTGAGATTTCTCTCATCCTCATCAGTGTAAGAGGAACTCGAAGGAAGTAATTCTACTTTCATCCTTCGTATGGAAAAAGAAAAGTCAGTTATTGAATGAAGTATTAGTTTAAAAAGAAAGATGAAAAATAATAAAACAAAAAAAAAAAAAAATCAAGTGACAGACAACCATTCCAAATTTATCATCCATGGGATGTCAACACTGTTAATTTCATCCGTAAAACATTGTGTGATAGTGCACAGGCAGAAACTATATAGTTAGGAAACCAAAGCATCAACAAAAGCTACAAGATTCAATGAAATACTAGAATAACAATAATGTTAAATGCACAGTGCCTAGAATGTGTTGCGATTACTAACCAGTGAATCCAACTGCAAAAATCATATCTGTTACTTTCTTGATATTATTAGCTTTCAATAAAGACATTATAAATGAAAGAGTGAAGTCCTCGTAGAGATCGTTAAAAGATATTCCATTATTCCAATTTTTTTCTCTTTTTTTTTGTCTGAACTGCACCAGCAGGCAGCAACAAAGATATGTTGACTTTAAGTTCTTCTGAACAGTTAATAACTTTCTTCACTAATCACTAGTGAGTAGAAATGTAAATACCATAAAAACTCAAAACGAATTGTAGATAAAGATGCATGCCAAAAATATATCAGGATAGGACATGACAAGCTGGACAAATTCAAACTAAACAGAAAATTAAAGCCTGAAGTATACTGCTTGGTCATGCTCTGTGCTACTTCTAAAATAAGCACACCACTCAACTGAGATATAGCATAGAATGAATATGGTTTGCGAATACCAAAACCCAAACAACAACATTTCTGTATTTCAGAAATTAATAAAGATTCAGAAAATGCAGCATATGTGTAAGAGAAAACATCATAAACAAAGTTTCCTACCTGAAAAGTTCGCAAAACAAAAGGGTTCTTTTTCTACAGTCCTATTTCTCCGTATAACCACTATTTGTACCTTGAGCTGTTCCAATCGGAGACCCAGAGTAATAATGCTAGACTGAGACGCGAAACATAGAAAAGTTAACAAACTTCCCCAACAATTTAATTACAAGTGAAAAGGATACTAGAAAATGCAATAAAGCACAGAAATTGGTTTTAATTTACAACGAAAACGTTGTATCCAATGACGGCTGAGGAGAAGAAGAGCTGTTTCATTAAACTTTACAAGCTTTAAACAGTGGGAAGTAGTGTGTAAATGTAATTGGCCAATAACGCAAAAATTCCGGACCTATGATTACAAGCCCTATTATAACCAGTAGCCACGTGTATGCAGATGAGCGCAGAACAGACAAAATCTGGCAACCGCCAAAACAGCAGATTTTTTTGCCATTTTTGTAAAATAAAATGAGCCAAAACTAGATATAATCTAATAAAAATTAACTAAAAGTGATGAAAAATGCAGACCTTGAAGAATTACGTAGGCAGGTCAAATGCTCGCGTTCATTCACACCTACACCAAGTGATAAATTGTCATCATTACGAATAACAATGAATTTCATCTTTAGGCATATTTCAATTACCACAATTCCAAAACCGCAAATGAAAGCAATAAATTGCTACTGATTAGGATAATAGAGATTCAAATTATGCCAACTCAAATGTGAACCATGAAATCTTCAAATTTACAGTCTGATGAAATTCTCGAGAAAAATCTGATCTAATTTATCAATTTTCAGGATGTCTCAAATAGCAGTGTAGCCAGTAGTTGGCCTTAAGCCTATGTATATATTTTACTCTTTTTGCCATCA
The DNA here is from genome assembly GCA_902706635.1 of Striga hermonthica. NCBI lineage: Eukaryota > Viridiplantae > Streptophyta > Magnoliopsida > Lamiales > Orobanchaceae > Striga > Striga hermonthica. The sequence goes on along the minus strand of CACSLK010013932.1, from coordinate 798,872 downwards.
CTCAATATGATAAGTTTGCACAAATTTGATGGCAGTGATTTAATGGAACGAATATTTTCATTTTCCTAACTTCGTTGTCTGAGTATGAGAGAGATTGATTCAATCAACAAAATTCATCTAAAACTTTTACCAACATTTGACAAATTAGCCTGTTAGAGTCTCCATCTGCACCCCACATTGGTATCAATTACATCTTGTTTAATGTCCATCATAAACAATGGATTAACCCAACCACATTTGCAAGCTCATACTCAAAATCCGGTCATCTTTAATCAAGTTTTCAGAGCCAGACAAAAATCTTCATAAATTTTCCAAGCACAAAA